>JASDQU010258186.1:390-15820 GCA_032191745.1 Picea mariana | reverse complement strand
AGGACCCGTGGGCCTCGAGACATAATCTCCTTAGTTATTCCTAGGCTAGGGGATACCAGGTAGCACCACTTTTTGATTTGGGGGTTGATTTTCATGTTTTTTATGAAAAAATATGTGTTTTAAGGGCTACAATTCTCATTTTAAGGTCACAGTTCTTGTTAAGTTGGTAACTTTGTTAATTTTTCCTTAGTTCATTTCCTTGGAATTTCCTTAGAATTGTTCTCCAAATCTCTTGTCCAAATGCTCTACGCCTTCCCTTGGTTGTGTGCCCTTGCTCTTATATGGACTCTAAGAGTCACTTGTGTGAAATGTCATGTCTCTTGGGTGTTTCGTACCCCTTCATCAACCCACACTCAACCAAATCGTCACACCCCTCTGTGGACCTTATGCACCCATCAATCGTTTGTCTCTTGGAATGACGCACCCCTTGCCTTGTGTGCTCTCTCATGTGAATCGTCGTGACTCCTACTGGGTGTGTCAATGGGGTCATCCAAACTCTCTGGTGTGCCCATGTTGTCGAGGGAAAATGAATCCACTTCTTGAGCATGCTCCCAAGTTGCCCCACCCTTTCCCAAACTCAACTCAAGCCTCTGTCAATTGTTCTAAGGAAAGTAAGGTGTATCCCCCTTGGTGCCACACATCACCATCACATGCCCAAGGTGATCCTACTCACACCCAAATCTCTTCATTCTCCCAACTGATCGTTTCTTCCTTTTGCTCTTCGTCCGTTCCATCTATGAATCTTCCCAAGGAGCACGCACACTTGGTGGGTGTCATGGGAGACCTTACATCCTCCCCCACTCCAAGTTGTTGTTGTCCCTAAAAACATCCAGTGATTTCCATGGCATCTCTACCCCATATTTGAATCTTGTCACCACTCAACGATTGTTGTTTCCTCAATTGTTGTTAAAAAGAAAAAAACTCCTCGGGGAGTTCTACAAAGTGTGCCCAAGTGTTGGATGATCTTGACCCATGATGTCTTCAATACTTCGACTCTATCATTTATGTTTCATGTACATTGGATCCTCTTAAGTTTCGAACTAGTTAGGTGATCAGTCCAACTGTTGCATTCATCACTAGAGAATGCACGTCTCCACATCCAACAAATTCTTTTCTATCTTCCTTATTGTCATCTTATCCAACTCTTCTTGGTCTTGTTGAGTCACCCATTGCAATCTCAACTTGTTTGTTTCAATTATCCAAACCCCTTCAGTTCTAGACAAGGTCCTACCCCTTTCTTCAATTTGGCAAGTTTCCTCCACAACCCATTCGTCGTTTCACAACTTCCCTGATTAAGTCTTTCGGTGACACCTCTACTAGGTATCACCATTCATGTTTCTTGCTCCTGACAACACGTCTCTGTCTCTTTTTTAGCAAGAAGAGTGTACCCAATAGCCACCACCAAGGATATTGGCATACATCGTGTTTGATTTGTGCTTCGTGTGCAAGTATCACATGACCAAAAAAATTTCCTTCGATTTTCATCCCAACTCCTCAAGTCGTTCTATCGTAAGTTGGAAGTCTTATATCCCCATGGATTTCCTACAAAATTTCACGATCGTTGTTGGGTGTTGGTCTTCAACTCCTACCTCTTCTGCGTCCATCTCCAAATCTGGTTGATTAAATGCCTCCACGCATTGTCCTGACTCAACTCTTGGAGTCTCTATGGTAGGTAAGTCTACTGCCCAATCCTCCACAACATTCACAACCCGTTGTTGATAACTATCCACTTGGTGATGTCCCCCTACTCCTCCATATAAATTTAAGAGTCCAAATGTCTCTTACACTCACGTTCATGGTTTTGTGAGTTCCTCAACTGACCAACCTTCCCCATGGTTGTCTTCATTGAAGTCTTCGTCATCGTCAACTGTTGTTCTTCTTTCCTCAGACTACTTGGAGATGTTGTGATCTGGATGAATTCTTGTTGTTGTGTCATGTTGCAAGGCTTGTTGGTGCTCCCACTAACTCCCTCTACCAACCTAATCACAAAAATCCTGGGCATCCTCCCGAACTTCCTCTTTGTCATTAAGGGTGCACTTGGTGTTGTGGCCTTGTCCAAGAATACTAAGCAATGTTCATGAATGAGTGGATCTTCTTTGGAAAGTCTAAGAAAGTCCAAGCCAGTGACTCGTTCACTCACAAAACTATTATTTTCCCCAGTGTCAACCAAAGCTTCCATATTCAGCCCAATTATTGTTTTGTCCACAAAGTAAAGCCCTTCAATTGCTTCACTTTGTAAAAGTTGTCCTTGACCTCTTGTCTTAAACTCTAACATGATTTCCACCAACGTTTCCATGACTTCATTGATCTCTTCTGTTGGTTTCTACATTTGAACCATCTCTGTCAAGGGTTCTGACTCCTCCATTGTTGGTGTGAGTCGAGCCTCCTCCTCAACCAATAGATCCAAATTACATTGCATTGGACTGTTCCTCATAAAATGATTTTGTGAACAAAGGTAACATTCAATCAACCTACCTTTCCTCATGAGTGGTTTGGGATGATCCTTTGTTGTTTCATTGCATTCATGTTGGATGCCCCCCCCGAGTGCTCCTAATGCAGTTGGTGTCAAAGTCTCAGTCTTCCTCGTCAAGGCCTTTAGTTTGTTGATCTCAAACTTTATTTGTGCATCATATTCATCAAACCTCTCCAAAGCCTCTTGGATTTTATCAAATCATTGGGTTACATTATCTCTCTTGACCTTCCAAGCTTTGTCATCTGCACTGTCCATTTCACTGCTTGACCCTCTTCACTTGGTCTTCTCAAGAGCTTTGTGCAACTCCTCCACATTTTCCCAAGTCTATAATGAGTCCTACAGTCATATACACATCCAAGTGCTCAGTTCACCCTCACAAACTTTGCCCCTATTTTGTGCATACACATATGATTAGGCTCAAATCACCTGGGATGAAACAACCCACTTTGTTGAACCATTCACCAAGGTCTGCACCCAACTGCCTATGTGTTTAGGTATGTGACAAGTTATGTGTTTATTCACCTTTCCCAAGTGTTGGGTTCATCCTCAGAGCTTTGTGCTTGGATTTCTCAAGGGGTCCACCCAAGTCTGCTCACAAGTCATGGATTCGTCTGCAACTCAGTCTTGTCACACTAATTTTGCACTTAGGTTGCTTCTATGATGGGTCAGTCTATTGAACCCTCATCAAGCATGTGCCCAGACTGTTTCACCAACAAGCTCACCCCTCCACAATTGCTATGGCTACAATAGTGGAGAAAAGTTAAATCTACTCTGATACCACCTGTCATGATCCCACAAGATTCCTGATCAAATCTTGCAATAGTTCACCTCTCGAGGGTGTGCGACATCGTGACAGTTCTTACTTGGTTTCTTGGAACACTAAGAATACTTCGTCCGGACTACACACTTCACCTAGAGCATAACCATACTCTATTCTAGGCTACCGATGAGTCACACTCCTACTCTAGTGCAACTCTTGCTTACATAGACAATTGTTAACATAGTTTTACAATTAATCTTATTTAAGAATACATTCCATGAATATGAGAATCCAAGAGAACAAATGCAAAACAAACGACGACTGGCATAGATATATTGTGGGAGTTAGTCTTATTTAAGAATACATTCCATGAACATGAGAATCCAAGAGAACAACTATAGAAAAAATGAAGACAAACATAGATATAGTTCGAGTGACACGAACCATGCCTAACACCCAACCAAGTCTTTGTTTTTGTGAAACATTTACAATATGAGCACTATCGACTCGGTTTACAAATTTGGAAAAGTCACACGACTTGCCTCACCTCACCAAGACACTTAAGAGCATATTCATCACACCGAGACTCTTTGTCGCAACCATCTCCACAACCCCCTGCGGTGCACCTTAGACATGCCCACAACCACAGACTTGTTGCCCCTTTGTTTTCACAGAATTTCACCAAGCTAACATAGATTTTAGTTCTTCCTCACACATGCCTTCACAGACCTATGTTTCCAAACTTCCCCAAAACCTCCCAAAGTGTCCAACTCTTGGCTACTTGTCTTCCATCTTGGAAACTTTGCCTTATTTCATTGCATCATAATTTCCTCATACTTGTTCTCCAAATCTCTAGTCCAAATGCTCTACGCCTTCCTTTGGTTGTGCACCATTTCTCTTGTATGGACTCCAAGAGTCACTTGTGTGAAACATCATGTCTCTTGGGTGTGTTGCACCCCTTTGTGAACCCACACTCAACCAACTCATCGCGCCCCTTCATGGACTCGGTGGACCCATCCAAGCCTGCACACCCATCAATTATTTGTCTATTGGACCGACACACCCCATCCTTGGGCACGCACCCCTTGCCTTGTGTGCTCTCTCATGTTGATCATTGTGACTTATCATGGATGTGCTGATGGGGTCGCCCAACCTCTCCAAGGGAAGACATGTCGACACCTTTGGCATGCTCCCAAGTTTCCCCACCCTTGCCCAAATACAACCCAAGTCTCCATCAATCGTTCTAAGACAAGTAAGGTGTGTTCCCCCTTGGTGTCGCACGTCACCATCGTGCACCCACGGCTCCTTCTCACACCCAAACATCTTTGCTCGCCCAACTGATTGCTTATTCCTTGTGCTCTTTGTTCGTTCTATCACCAAATCTGCCCAAGGAGTGTGTGCACTTAATGGGTGTCATGGGAGACCTTACAATATGGATATTGTATGGGGCCTTACTCAAGGATTCTACATGGAACTAAAAAGTCTACAACAGATAATAAATCTGGAAGAAAACTTTCTGCATTAGCACACTAATTAATAACAACAATACATCTCAAAGGAGTTTGAATTCTTTAGCTCTATCATATTTCCTAATGCTCAACAAAATGACTAACACCTCTATGGATATCCCCTAACTTTTATTTATACTAAAAGAATACATCAATCAACTCTTCAATCAATCCTTGATTGAAGGGATTATGTCTCCAAGATCCCTATAATCACAAACCTATGTTCTAGGGATCAAATCCCTTCCTAGACTGCCCTCTCTTAGTCAACAATTAGAATGGATCATGTTGGATTTGGTGCCTTGGGTAATTGAAGGCTTGGAAATCCTTTGGATTTTGGTGAGGGGACACAATACCCCTTTCTTCTCATGCAATGTTGGAGTAGGTCCTCCTTGAACTCGACCTTCTTGAAGCATGGATTAGTGTAGCCCTAGACATGTATAAAAATATGACAATCATAGCTAAACTAGGACACAACACACATTCAATCATCAAACTCATTCCATAATCAATCAATTGCACGAAACCCAACACAATTATATTGATCATGGTCAAGATAAGTTTATGCAGTACAAATGTGGCCAAAATATCTCAAAAGTGGGTCTCTTGATGTTGCAATTGGGAGGCCCATCATCATCCCCTAGCTTAGACTTTTGCACACCCTTGTGCAAAAAAAAAAGGTGATATAACTATTGATGTTATCCCCTCTTGCTAATATACTATTGCTGGTGTCCCTTTGATTTATTTTGGTCTTTAGTGGACAATAATATACATTTCAATTTTTTGTCCTAATATATGTTCTTTCTATTTTTAAAGGAATGAATCATTACATTAACTCCTTTGGCTAACTACTTGTATGTGATGGATAACATGTGATTCATGGACTCTTATGTATTTAATCTAAGTTGCATTATGGCTTGATGAGTCAATGGTGATGTTGTCTAAATGTCTTGTATGATATGGGTATCACATCATTTATATAATATGCATGCATTTAGCCAGAATTGTTTTAGTAGTTTCAAATATGTTATGTTACTAGTAGTAGTGATTTGAGATCCTAGGCAGATAACAAATGGTATTAGAGTTAGAGAGAAGGAAAATTATGGTTTCCTTTGTCAGTAACAACATCATGTACATGGAAATATTTGAAAAAAATAACTAGAGATAATTCCAATTTATGAAAAATCCATCACGTAGACTCAAAATCAACATATACTCGTGTTCAATTGTAAAAAATACATGATAGTTTATAAGACGAGGCCATGAAGGTTTACATCATCTTGCAAGGTGCAATTACATAAATCATAATGGCATGGACATACCAGATAGTATCTCAAAGTACACAGTGCAACTATATGATATGTAACATGTCATGACTCATGACTCATGACTTACAAGTCATGTTTGGGATTGGGAACCCAAACATCCCACCTCACCCTATAATGGTGCTAATGTCTCGAACCCTCTATCTAACTAGTCAAGGTCCTTCTTTGCAAATATTGGTCCCTTGGTGTCCACAACCCAATTTGATGTTGGTTTGACCTAATCTAGATCAATGGATTCAATATCCTTCTTGCCTTCAAGTAGTTTGTTTCAAAGATGATGGTTGTAATGAACAAACACTAAATAATTTTATCGTCTTTGATCCAACCTATCACCCTTCTTTGGATTTATTTGCTTGAACATGTCAAAATTACGACCACAACTAGAAGCACTAAAATTTTTGCTAAAAAACAAGGATACCAGGATTTCACAAATGAGGAGTCGACCCACCAAATTCCTCACACCATAGAGCTAGTATATTGTAGAAATTAATGATGAAAATGGATATTACTTGAGAGGAAATTAATTAAAGTGTACATAGATGAGTGATCCGAAAAATCCTTAGATGTTAATTATTATTTAAGACACATACACGTCTACTTGATCTTCGAAATAATAATGAGCATTTGACTGATTGCAAAATACATGTGTAATTACTTATCTATCCAAATTCACTTTAATGATAAACAACTTGCAATATAACTGACCGAAATAGAACAACAATACCAAAATCGTATACACAAGTTTGTTAATGGAGTTCACCCAATTTGGGCTACGCCTCTGGGTCCACTTCCAATAGAGACCTCTTTATTAATTATCAAATGCTTGTGTTTTACAATGACCTCTTTACACGTTGCTCAAACTCAAAAACAAAGTGCACCATTGAATTCCTTGCGAAGTTTTGAGAAAAATGAGTATAAAGTTCATAAAATTACGTCAATGAACCTCTTGGCACGCATTAAGGTGAAATCCCAAGGTCTTGATACCTCTGGCACAAACCTCGAGACCCAATCCATACTCTGCAAATGATTGTCCTTGCCTCGGTCCACATGCCCATTAAATAGGGTGCAACCCCTAACCTCCGACCACAACTCCAGGGCGAACTTAAATGTTTTGTTGGTGGGTTTTTGTAACATAATGTGGCTTTGGTGCAAAAATTAAGGCGTATGTATAATATATGGCAGGTCGCAGGGTCAAACCCTGTCAACCATGCCATATATTATGGAATTTTGTTGTAAGTTTAAACCATACATTAAATAATTCATTGGTTGATATGTTATTCATGACATATAGTTTAAATACCCCAATGGGATATGGCACAGGGTTACATTGTAGTGCATATGACATGGCTCGAGGGCTTATCCCTTGACCCTTTTTCCACCCGTTACAACTATTATACAACTTTAAATGTAATTCATGCCCCATATGGTTAAGACCCACTTGTATGGTGTAGCGGTAAGGTTGTTGGATGGTAGGCAGGAGATCCAGGTTCGATCCTTGTTGGCACAGGGGCAGACCCAGGGTTCAATGCTTCAACAATGCACCAACAAAGCCCTAACTACCATCCCTTTCAGAAACACCTACGAAGCAGATGAAGTCTCACCCAATGTAGAGGCAAGGGTGGTTGCAGAACTCAGATGTCTGCAACCTAGCTGGGACACAGATCTGTGATTACAAAACCTTAACAGAGCACTTAGCAGTCGTTATTCATCAGTACTTAATCTTAGTTCACAATGCAGATAAACCCTAACTACATAGCAGTACAGTATTCAACAAGATCCAACACATTCAAGCACTAAGTACATCAGAATAGATCAGATCTGGCACTCATTCATATTATTCAGTCCTAAGTTATCATATCAAACACATCTAAGCATACATTATTGCACTAAGAATAAATCATATGAACAAGAAAACAACCATAATGCACAAAGAAACCATAACATAGGATATACGTGGTTCACCCCCAGCCTAGGGCTACGTCCACTAACTCTTCTTCTCTTTATTGTCTTCTGTCAATCATTTACATGCACAGAGCCACAAGATCCTACTCTGCATAGGACAAGAGATCTATGCGCACTTCGCAAGATCCTCCTTCCCTAAGTTAGGTTACATCACAAAGCCCTACACAAGCTTCTTACATCCACTTGCACTTAGCTCTGCAAGTGTCCAACACAGCATGCACAAAGAATTTACAGTTATCACTCGCACTTAGCACAATATCACACAGATGCATCTTTTGTCTTAGCACTTAGCAAGACGCCCCTGCTTACATCGCCTATCTATCTATTTATACATTACAAAAGGTCCTAAACATGGGTAAACCCATGGGCCGACATCCCCATACTTGTTACATAATCCCAAAACCCAAAAATCCCTAAACAAGAGGCCAAGATCCCGCGATCTTCGCTTCGACTTGTGCTCCGCCTTTGACAACCTGTCAAAGTCCCAAAATAGGTCAAACCTAACCAAGGGTCTCCAAAACTTGGTCAAGGGCCAACAGGCCCCCAACACTCACATGTGACTCATCTTGAGTCACTCTGATCTGGGTAGCTCTGCTTCAAAATCCTCGAGCTTGCCTCGAGATGCTTCGACCTGCTACTTTGCCAAGGCCTCCTTCTCGGTGAATTCTTGAATAACTGCCTCGTTCATAGGTCCTTCTAAGTGTTGTTAAACTACAATGACTACTTGTTCCAACTCTGCTCCTCAGCCTTCAATATCTTCAAATAGTTGGCAAGCTTCGACCTGGATTGGTTGGAGCCTCTGAGTCACTTCCATGACTTTTCTCTGTATGGTGTAGACCTATTGTTGAGCAGTGTGCTATTCTTGGGATCTTTTCATCCTCTCAACTGCTGACAGGAGTTTCAACTGTGCCTGTACTTTCGCTGCTTGCTACTTTGCCTCCTGGAACTGTGACTCTAGTGTCTTCAGTTCAGGTTCTTGAGTAAGTCGCTCATAAGTCTATGCACTTCTACTGCTAATTTATTTACATTCCAAAGCTAATGCTTTGATTCGCTCAACTGTGCTCCAGGCAATGGCTTCTCTTTGGTCTCGCACGTCCTGCAGAGTGCTTGGCACTGTTTGTAGCTCTAGGTCTGTTATTCTCTATTGAAGTTGTTGGATGGCTTCAGCAAGCTGCGCTACTTGATGCTCCACATGGTCATCCTCTTCAAACTTTGTTTGGAGGTCATCCTTCTCCTGTTGCGCAACTCGATGTTGTTCTATCACTTCCTCTTGTGCTTGCTTCAGGGCCACTGTGGCTTGTTCTATTTCTTCCTGTGCGCGACGAAGACGAGCTTCAATCGCATCAGCTATTCTGCAAAGTTGGGTAGGCTCATCTCCCAAATTTGGTTCTTCTTATGGCGGGGGCACAGTGGACACTGCACGACTGGAGTGAAGGGCTTGTACCCCTCTCATCTCTGCTTCAAGCCTTTCGTACATGGTTTCCTGGTTTGCTTCATTTCTCTGCAAAAGATCTTCTGAAGCGTCTGATACAGCTGCGATGATGAAGTCTAAGTCATCAAGCATGAGCACAGTCTGCATCTTGGTCTTACTAGCTTTGGACTTCTTCCACGATGTAGGTTTCGTGGGGGAAACCTTTCTTTTGTTATATGGCTTTGCATCACCAAGGGGATTCTGTGGCGGTGTTATTTCGCCTTGCTTTTGTTGATCTTGTTTTCCATTGTGCTCTTCTTTATCTAATTCGTCATCACCTCCTCCTCTAGGTGATTCTGAAGCAGTTTCTTCTGATGCACTACTCAGCTACTGGACCTCTTATTTCTTCTTCCTTCTGTTAGTTTCAGGTGTATCATTCCCTTCACAAGTGACCTCTGGGCTTCCGATTAGTTCGGGATCAGACAGTTCTACGGGGTCAACAGGGATAAGGAGCTCTGTAGGCTAGTCCTTAGTTATTTCTTCTAGGTCCTCCTCTATGAGCTTATAGTACGACTAAAGCTCTTCTTTAATCTCGTCTGCACGCGCAGTGATATAAATAAAGTGCTGATCTACATAGAATTTCATAAGGGGCCTGAACCGGTGCAGGGTGTTCGACATCATACAAGGGACAGCCTCAATAGTCCTCTTTAACTGTAGATAGTAGGTATGGAATACCGCGTTTGACTGCCATTGTTTCCCCATATCGCTCGAATACCAGAGCGTGGTGAACTTTGCAGCGAGCGGCTAGAATGACTCAATGTCAAGGAAGGTCGCACCTTTCGGCATCTCCCAAGCAGTAAACGTGATGAGGATCAGCAGCCAGCTAAATGGAACTCATAGCCCTGATCCTGAGCTTCATGGCAATCAAATTCTAATTGGTTGACTAATTAATTTTCCCAGTTCATTTGTAGTCCTTCCACGCATTTTCCAGTGAGGTCAACAACGAACCCTGTGACCTGCATGGGTCTATTCTTTCTCACTAGCTTCCCTACGATCAAATGACAGGCGCACACTGTGCCATTCTGGATGGAGGATACCTTGTAGCCTCGTGTCCCCTTTTCTACATCGCCATAGGTATCCTTAATCCTATGTGCTAGGGCACGGTTTGCAGCCTTCCCTGGGTAAAAGTCTTACGGGTCTAGTCCCTGCATGCTCAATCTAGTAATCGTATGGATCAGCATCGGATCGACGATGATGCATCTGTCTAGCCACAGATAGCCGCCATGGAAGCACGACAGCAGAAGCTTAATGCACGCGTTAACCTCCTGGTGCCTTCCAAAATGTTGTATCTTCATTACGTTCAGGATAGTGGATTGCGCGAGGTCCATAGTCCATAGTTGGGGGATTATTCTCGACTTCTTCCCCTTCGTCCTAGTCAAATACCTGTCAAGAGTGAGCATGTTGTGGTTCTTGCGATCCCCTAGGTTGAATTCGTTGAATTTTAATGTCATGATCTTATCTAGCTATGGTCGAACTTCACATATCCCCTTTGGGAGGTACGTAGTAATCGGAATGTAATCGAAGTCCCTTAGGACACTTACACGACTCATTTCGTCGTTCAGAGGCGGGATGTAGTCGGGCAGGATAGAAACGATTAACTTTGCATTTTCCAAGTCATCTCGATGCTTGGTTCTGTTCTCGGCTGCAGCTCGGGATGGTCCAGATCCGCAAGCATTCAACGGAGAGGCTTGCACTCCTCTTGTCAATGAAGCTTGAATCCCTATGGACATTACTTTTTTGGCCATTAGATCGATCATGACTTCTTCTACGGACTTTTCTACTGCGTTGAGTTCGTCCGACATGCACGCTCGAGATCAGATACTCAGGTCGATGAAAAAATGCTCAATGTAATAGAACAAGTGGTGAAATCTTAGTAAACACAACGCGGTAACAATGAGTTCTCTTGTTAGCTCAGATACAATTCACGAAAGTGTTCTCGGTGCAACAGTCAATAGAATAAGTAAACAACAATGTAACGGATCCCTCCAACGGACAAGAGGCCTTCATCAATGCAGTTTGTCCATTATGACGCGGTCCCAACGGTCCGATGGTGAGCTTTCTAGTCATAACTATTGTTCTAATCGTTCGAGAGCATCGGTCTAAAGGTCATAATGCCTCCAACGGTTATATTTCTCTGTCATGGTGAAGTGCCACTTTTCATTGTCCTGATATCCCGACGAAGTTCCAGTTTTGCAAACCTTCCTTCCGTGAAGTTTCCTCTGGAACCTCCTGCAATTTTTCTAGATTTTCTCTCTTCTTACTAAGTTTTCTAGCCTTCTTCCCTGTGATTTGCGTCTCAGTATTCTTCTTTCCATTCTAATTCTTATCTCCTTTTCGCATAGTAACTTCACATTGTTGATGGTCTTTACTAGGGTTCAAGGGAAATACTTCTTCTCTGTCTGGGGTAGGTTCTCTACTCTCCTAGTCATGAAGTCTCTTAGTTCTTGTTTTTTTCGTTTTAGGGCTTCCTCTTTTTTTTTTTGGGTATGATCTTTCTCAATCCAGGGTTTTCCTAGTAACATAGCAAATTGGGTGTTGTTCTCAATAAATTTAACAACCTCAAATTCTTCCTCTATTGAAGTTCCATGAGAACTCATAGGGGTTTGGGTAAGTATTCCACATAGGGTTATCAACTTTCCTCTAAATAATCCTATTCCTCCCAATGAAGGAATCATAACAGGCTTTCCTAAAATTTCCTAGGTTCTTTCTGTCATGATATTCACTTGTGTTTCCTCATCCAGAATACAGTCTATGTCGAAGTCTCCTATTCTTGTTTCTATGCAGTGTTTTTCTTTGAAAATCTATGATAAGTTGATATCTTTGTGGTCATTCAGGGTTTATTTCATTTGTAGTAATACAATCTCTTGTTTCTATGCACTATTTTTCTTTGAAAATCTCTGATAAGTTGATATCTTTGTGGTCATTCAAGGTTTCTTTCATTTGTAGTAATACAATATCTTATTCTTTCTAGGGTTTTTCCATAATCTTAGTCTCTTGGCCTTTCTCAAGGTTTTCTTGTTCCATATTCATTCTTTCAACCTTAGTAATCATTCTAGGACAATCCAGAACTTCATGGTCCATAGCTTTACAACAAAGACAATTATGTATTCTACCAGGGCATTCCTTAGAAAGATGTCTCGGTCTTCTGCAACTGCAACAAAGAGCTAATACTCTTTCTCTTAAATGATCCCCAGCCTTTCTTGTACTGCGCACTAGGATCATAGTAGCTAACCTGTAAAAAATTATTCCTAGGATCCCACATCCATTTGTTAGTCCAAACATTCTTTCTATGCATAGGAATAACATATATTTCATTATTTCTATCAAATCTACTCATATCAAACCTTCTTTTATCTAGTTGTGCCCTAGTTTTCAGACTAAGACAAAATTGATCAAACATACTTAGATCCATACTTTTGAAACAAAAATTTCCACTTATCTTACCTTTAACAAAGCACAAAGATTTCAGATCTTACCTCTTTAATAAAAAAAATTCACTTTACCTTTATCAGAGCACAAAACTTTCATATCTTACCTCTTTTCTTCATGTCTGCCTCCTCTCTTAGAGCTTCATAAGTCAAGTAGAGTATCGTGCACTAAAGCAACAAATCTATGCACAAAAATTTCTTTCCTTTCCTCAGTTCCCAACAATCACAGTTTCAAGTTCCAACAACGGAACCATTTGTTAGCACAGGGACAGACCCAGGGTTCAATGCTTCAACAACGCACCAACAAAACCCTAACTACCGACCCTTTCGGCAACACCTGCGAAGCAGATGAAGTCTCAACCGAGGTAGAGGTAGGGGTGGTTGTAGGACTTGGATGTCTGCAACCTAGCTGGGACACAGATCTGTGATTACAAAACCTTAACAGAGCACTTAGTAGTCGTTATTCATCAGTACTTAATCTTAGTTCACAACGTAGATAAACCCTAACTACATAGCAGCGCAGTATTCAACAAGATCCAACACATTCAAGCACTAAGCACATCAGAATAGATCAGATCTAGCACTCATTCATATTATTCAGTACTAAGTTATCATATCAAATACATCTAAGCATACATTATTGCACTAAGCATAAATCATATGAACAAGAAAACAACCATAATGAACAAAGCAACCATAACACAGGATATACATGGTTCACCCCCAGCCTGGGGCTATGTCCACCAACTCTTCTTCTCTTTATTGTCTTTTGTCAATCATCTACATGCATAGAGCCACAAGATCCTACTCCACATAGGACAGGAGATCTGCGCGCACTCCACCAGATCCTCCTTCCCCGAGTCAGGTTACAGCACAAAGCCCTACACAAGCCTCTTACATCCACTTGCACTTAGCTTTGAAGGTGTCCAACACAGGATGCACAAAGCATTTACAGTTATCACTCACACTTAGCACAACATCACACAGATGCATCTATTGTCTTAGCACTTAGCAAGGCGACCCTGCTTACATCGCCTAGTTATCTATTTATACATTACAAAAGGGCCTAAACACGGGTAAACCCATGGACCGACATCCCCATACCCGTTACATAAGTCCAAAACCCAAAAATCCCTAAACAAGGGGCCAAGATCCCGCAATCTCAGCTTCGACTTGCACTCCGTCTTCGACAGCCTGTCGAAGTCCCAAAATAGGTCAAACCTGACCAAGGGTCTCCAAAACTTGATCAAGGGCCAACAATCCTCCAGACTTCCAACCAAAATTTTAAATAACTTTATCCATAAATGGCCAATGGGAGGCTGGCACGTGGTAGCCTCTCATTGGTCTATCATTGCGACGTATCAAACTACAATTGGTCCACTTGTGCCATACATATTGCCAAGTCACCTGCTCGGTCAGACGTATAGTGTGCCACATGGCACCTTGGGGTGTTGCCACGTCAGCATCGTACAAATGTACAGTAGTGCCATGTGTCACCTTTGACCCTTTTTCTTTGACTTTTTCCTGGTTTGACCTGAACTTTGACCGGCCATATCTTTTGCATACAAACTATATTTGAGGCGATTTTTGTGTTGTTGGAAAGAAATCGCCGAGCTCTACGCATTGATGTCCATTTTGGGACCATTTGAGATGATAAAATTTTGAGCATTTTTAAATCCTTCTGGACCTCTATGAGCGTTCTGGATCTTCTTGGACCTTTGTGAGCATTCCGGATCCTCCTGGATCAATGAGATGATAACCATTTTCATGAACCAAGTTCAAATCCCAACAAGCATAGAACCCTAAAAATTAATTTGTTGGTTGTGTTTGATAACGTTTCATATGCAACTTTGTTATGATCTAAGGGGGGCATATATGGGGTTAAATGTATATGATATGACCCCAAGGGGGGACATACATGGGGCTAAATGTACATGTAATGTGTAAATGTATATGTAATAGGGTTGGCCTAATAGTAAAGGGGCCTCATGTGCAGTGTGCGAATAGGTATATATAGGAATAATGTATTCATTATTGAGGACATGTGAATTGTGAGGTATGAATGTATTTGGTTATTTGAAGGAGACTCTCCTATTCTATAAGGAGTTATCGTGTAACTTATCTCTCTTATCCATCTTGGGGTTGTGCTCCACGCTCACATTGGTGTACATGGTGTGTACTTATACTTTATTGTGATATTTTAAGCATTTGAATCATAACAAACTTTCATTTAAAAAAATGAAAGAGCACACATGAACAATATTGCAATGCAAATTAGATTATAGGGAAAAGAAAGGTACCTAGTAAGGAAATCTTTCATGCCTGTGTTTATAAATCACAACTAAATAAAGCATCCACATTCTTATATTTTTTATCTACTAATGGACATAATATTGTAACCTCACATCTAGGAACCTCCTCTTAATATGTTAGAAGAGACCTTCCATAATCATTGAATTAGTTAAGGGTTCATCAGAAAAAAATGGTTAGGTTGGGTTAGTACTCG
>JASDQU010258184.1:624-13451 GCA_032191745.1 Picea mariana | reverse complement strand
TCACTTTCTACAGGAACAGGTTGCAGAAAAGAACATCAGAGTTGAGTATGTGGGCACAAAAGAACAAGTGGCAGACATCTTTACAAAACCACTTCCACAGGAAGCCTTTGAATATCTTCACCAAAGACTTGGAGTTATTTCTACTCCAAAAATGAATGCTTTTTGAATGCTTATCCTATATGTCTTATATGTACACAAGGAAGCACCATAAGAGGACAGTCTATCAGGGGGAGCAGCCCCGGATGGAAAGATACCTTTGCCATTGATGACAAAGGGGGAGAGATTTATTAGATGCAGAGGACAGAGGCATGGTTCCAGGAGGATCAGATTTATCAGATGCAGAGGATAGAGGCATGGTTTCAAGGGGAGCATGAGTGATATGATTTCAGTGTTGCATCAGAGTGTTGCCATCAATGCTAAAAGGGGAGATTTTTTATTAAGGTTGGTTGTCATTGATGTCAACCCTTAAAGAAAGACCCGTAACACAAAGGTTTGGGTAATGGACCCAATAGTGTTTGATGTAAAT
This sequence comes from Picea mariana, assembly GCA_032191745.1. Taxonomy (NCBI): domain Eukaryota; kingdom Viridiplantae; phylum Streptophyta; class Pinopsida; order Pinales; family Pinaceae; genus Picea; species Picea mariana. Next base: position 12,925 of record JASDQU010258184.1, on the reverse strand, counting down.
ATGATTGTTACCCATGATTTTGGTCGTCATGATGATGTATTGATGATGGTGTACTCAGGCTCTTCATAAGAACTTTCTCCCTAGACAAGTTACTTTCATCTCTTCCCAGAAAACTCATTTTTGAAGAAGGTTCGCAGGCTGCTAGTATATTTGGGTGCGAGAATGCTTGATTATCGCAGGCTTCCTTAAGCCAGGGTGTGAACTTCTCGCATTGTGTTAAATAGACAGGGTGCGAACTCTTCCTAAAGCATGGAAAAAGATGAATTCTCGATGTTTCTAGAAGGGAATCTTCTAGAAGGATGGGTTGGCATTCGAATGGTTATCCTTATACTGGATTCCCTGATATTTTGGGATATTCTTATCCAAGTAACTATCTTATTCTCTCCTATATATCAAGGGAATTCTCATGGAAAAGGTTAAGCAAGATTCATTGGAGAATTGGCAGAAGAATTATGTGAAGGACTTAGCATTGAACAGCAGCTTGGAGACTCTAGCAAGTCTATCAAGAGGATTTGATATTCTTCATGCAAGGATTGAGCAAGTGTGTGTGTTGGAGCCAAGAGCCATTGAAAGGAAGCTTACGACATCAAGGCTATCAGGTTGTAATCTTTACTTTCCATTAATATGATACAGTGGCATGTCCCTTTCCCATAAAGCTATTTCCACTTTATTGTGTAATTCCTTGATCATACACATAGGTTGACAGTTGAATAGATTGTGCTATCTTCACTTTGGTTGGTTTGTGTTGTCTTGGTCTTGACTTCACAAGAGCACTGGAGCGAAGCGGGAGCAACAAAGACCCTAGGAAGCGATAATAAGGTATGTTATTTGTTCTTGCCTCCTAGTTAATTCAATGGTCAAAACTTAGGGAAAGAGGCATGTCCTATCCTGTTTTGTTCTAGATCCAGGTGGATCTAGGGAGATTTGTTAGTGTCTGCACCTACCGATTAATCCGATAAAAAAATTGGTGACTCCACTAGGGATCAACCCATTTTTCTTTGTGGATTTTGGTATTTTTCTGTGGCCATTTTCTCTTGTTTCACTTTTCTCCTTTCCTATCAATCTCTGAGTCTTCAGGATATCCTGATAGACCCTCTGGGTCCAGAGGCCTTTTCAATTTTTGCTTCATTTTCCAAAAATTTGACTAGTTTCAAAGGTTCTCGCACTGCACTTCATTGTAGCCTGCGAGAATCCACAGAGTTCGCACTCTGCCTTTAGGTTGCAGTGCGAGGGTCTCACACTCTGCTCAAGGGCCACCTGTGAGAATGCCTAATTCTCACACTGTGTAGTATTGCCAGCCTGCGAACTCATTTTTTCAAACTTTTGGATTTGACTTTTGGCATCTTCAACTACCCAGATCAGTCTAGGTGCCTTATAAGAGTTTCTTGGACCATTGATTGGTGTCTTTCTTGTCTTCGTTTGCGTGCATGAATAGCCTTAGGATTGCAAGGCTCTTCTTGTCATTTTTGTCTTATCTTTCATTTCTTGACTTTTCTTGGAAAAACCATTCTCTCTGATTTTAGAATCTGAGTGTGTTTGATTAGTTAAGAACCAGTGATTGGTTGAAAGTTGATTTTTCTTGGTCTTTATCATTTTCTTATGGTTTGAAAGATCATTTTCCTATGCGTTTGAAAAGACTAGATTGGTTTTCTTTTTATTTTTGTTTTCATTGAAAGAGTGGATTGGGTTATTATCATTGCTTGTTCATTGGTTTTTGATTTTCTGTACTCTCATTAGCATGGTGAGGGTCCTTTTTAAAAATTGAACAAAGTTTTTCTTTCAAAAAATCGTTTTTATCTTCGAAAACATTGAAAATCAAATTATTGAAATTGTTGAAAAAAAAGAAATAGAGAATTGTTATTTGATGCGTGATTTGTTGCATTTGCATTTTAAAGGAAATTTTGTGTTGTACTTCAAGGTTGATCTGGAAAAATTTCTCTTTCCCTCCCATACATAGGATTCATCAAACGAAAAGTTATATTTTTCATTCTCATCCATGCATCGTTGGGTCAGAGTCATACAACATAAGTTTCATCTTCGTTTCCTTTGAGTAAACAACAACTCTTAATAACACTGCACAATCATAAAATTTAACTAGTAACTCTTTTCTAGGGCTCTATTACACCAACATTTAGCTAGGCTAGCGCTTTGGAGTAGGAAGAGAGATACACTCTCCAAAAGCTCAAAACACACAATAGCATCTTTTGTTAGGGAGTGTTAAATTCCATTTGCAACATCTTGTCCTGGGAAGCCCTTCTCACACAAGGGTCAAGCACGAGGTCGCATTGGTATTGACAGAGTTACTCACCCTGCTTTGTTGGTATCAGTGTAGAGATTGCACGTATTACGGGGATCACTCGGAGGTATACCCACAATGATGAGTGGAAGCCTTTTGAGTTGATTTCGGGCTCAATACCCTGCCCTTGCGTGTGGATCGGACTATTGACTGTCCCCCCAGGCTTTATTGTTGTTGTGGTGACCTTAATGGCCTATCTTTCTAGGTTCTTACACGAGGTGACTGTGAAAGGGAAATTCTTCACAGTACCTGGAATTGACGTTGACCAAACTCACTCGGGCTCCTTGGAGGGTATACCCACGATTATGTGTGGGAGCTTGCACTAGGGTGTAAGTCCGTTAAGCAGGTCGTCAGCGTAACTTAACTTTTCCACCCTATCCCAGCTCCTTCTCGTCTCGTTGTTGCGACGTTGGATTTCATCACCAACTAGTGGCTTCGGAATTAGAAAGTCTTGTTTGCTTGGTGATTGCTTCCTAGATTTTGTTTACTAGCGCGTGTTGTTTGTTTCTCGAAGTTGTCCATAGGATTTTCTTCGCGAAGTTTGTTACTCATTTACAATAGATCCTCCATGTCGTTCACGTAGAATACATGGTTTATCTCCAGAGCATCTGGAAGGTTCTCAACCCTTGCCTACAAGTACACCTGAAGGCTCTCCTCGACAGAGTGAAGTCCCAGACGTCACCACACCGCAACTGGAATGCACTGACTCTCTAGAACATTTTTGAATTACAAATACTCGAGAGGAGTTTCGACTTCATCCCAATTCTAAGAGACGTTTTATGCGAGAAAACTCTTCTGGAGACTTAATTGTTGTGTATTCTGAATCTTCGTCTGGACCTGGGGACCAAGATCCTTTTTGGTCTACGGGCATTTTTCGACGGGACCTTTTTGGTCCGGGCTCACCTGTGATTTCCAAAATCAACCCTCCTCTGATTTCTGAATTCTCTAATACAGAGACAGTACCGGTGACTACCACTTATCACTTTACCGTCCCTGCCGAAATGGCCCATCTTGCAGCTACTACGAGTGTTCTAACCGGGTTTACTGCGGTTAGTCTTGCTCCCATCAACACACTGTGAATGCCCAACGTCACCCCGACACTACCACCTGGATACCATGCGTTGAATGCTTCTATTCCTACTCCTACGCAAACTCCATCCGACTCTCCTAGTGGTCCTTCTTCTTCTGGGCACTTTCTTCCCAGTTTTGTTCCAACACTCCCTCAATTTCCTTTTGGCGGACCTTCTTCATCTTCTACTGGCAATCTTAATCCTAGTGGCACTATTCCGTCATTCACTCCAAATTACCAATTTCCGGTTGGTGGACAATTTCACCAAGGTGGTATGACTCAACCCCCTCTCAATGGACAAATTCATTTTGGAACACAAATCCCAATTGGAACATTGCCTCCAATTGGAACACCACCTTCGATGGGAGGACCAACCCCACCTTATGGGAAAAACATACCTCCGTCCTTGGCCCAGTATTGGAATCAGTTGATACAAAATCCTCCTCAATCGACTGGGGGGCAGCAGTTTCCAACTGCGTCCGTAACACCCCCTAGCATGGGCCAACCATATCCAGGTTCGTTCAATCTCATTTGGGGGGCGAATGCTCAATCTCAAGCCCCTGTTCCAGGGTATACTCCTATGAGATACTATCCTCTCCAACCACCACCGAATATGCCTGGGTCTTCACATTATATGCAGACTGCTTATGATCCTACGGGTTTCCCGACAGGGCTTCCTCCCTAAAGCCACCAGTACCCGCAGGTGAATCGCCAGTTACCCTTTCTAGCCACTTTGGATCTTCCAGATTTGTTAAGGATTTTAATTGATCCTATTCGTCACTCTCCCCAATGACCTTTTATCCCAGCCAAACTTCCATCAGACATTCCTAAATTCAACGGCAAAGCGGGAGAGGACCCAAACAATCACGTTATGACTTTTCACCTCTGGTGTTCATCCAACTCGTTGATGGATGACTCTATTCGTTTACGTCTTTTTCAACGAACCCTCATAGGTTTTGTTGCAAAGTGGTATATCGAATTGCCACGAAGTTTCCTCTCTGATTTCAACACCCTAGCTATAGATTTCCTTATGCACTACCAGTTACCGATCCGTTATGACATGGGGACCGATATTTTGACATCCTTCAAACAAAGCAAAGGAACTCATATATCTGATCACATCCATGAGTGGTGAAGGAGATGGCGTCTTATTAAACTTGAGCTCCCCGATAAGTTGTTGGTCGAATGGTTCACAAAATCATTTGTGACCGACATCGGTAAGGACATTGCCATGGGTGGCGTAGTCACGGAAGAGAAGGCTATAAATCATGCTCAATATCTTGACCTCATTTATTCACAAATGGGAACCCTTTATGATTTACTACCTGACTTACCTCATCCTAATACTTCTATCACTTCAACTACTCCATCTGTCTCGCATGCAGCTAATAGTGTGATTGGATCTTCCCAAGCCCAACCACATTCTGTGTCAAGCGTCAACCCTAAATCTGCTTCTTCTAATGTTCAAAAGGCTCCATCTCCTACCTCTCCCACCGGCAAGACTTCAGAGATAAATGTCGTTCAATCTACCCCAGCCGGTAAAAATGAATCTAAAAAGGGGAGAGGTAAGAATAAGGAGGGAAAAAATAATTCTCACCCAGAGCAAACCAAAACTACCCCTGTTGACGATCAGGATAAGCGCAAACCACGATACCCTTGTCTTATCTGTGGTGATGATCACTACACGAAGGATTTTCCAAGACGTGCCGAGGTCACTAAGTTCCTTCAATGAGCTCCAAAACCACCTGCACCAGCCGTTTTGTCCCAACCCTTCCCGTCTCAACAACAGGCTCAGTTGGTCATCCATGACCAACCCTCATCTTCTAATACATCTTATGTTTTGATGTGTACTGGTGATTCTAAGCAGAGTAATGTTGCACTCACTACTCAGGCCAAATATTATTCTCCCTCTAAGGAGAAGGTTGATGATTTACCACCTTCTTCGGCACAGTCCTCTCTCGTGACTCCACCTAACAACGGTCCTCTTCATCTCGAATGACCGAGCCTCGACACAATTCTGCAACCCCCCCCAAAAGGTGTCGTTCGAAAATCAAATTTCAATACTCACGCTCGTGCTACCCAGAACTATAGCATTGTTGAAGATCTGGCTCAAGCACCTTCTACGATGTCATCCCTCGAAGTCCTTCAGACTTGTCCCGCACAATGGAAGGCACTGTTGAAAGCTATCGGTGGAAGCGATCCGACGGATATGAATTTGATAGTCTTTGACTTGGAAGATCACGTTCCAAGGTTACCCCCTCAACTTGCATTCCAGATCCAAGTGGTTGTCTCTGACAAAAACATTTGTCGCACCGTTATCGATGAGGGTGCCTCGACATGTGTGATGTCTCTTGCTTGTTGGAAATCCATTCGCTCTTCTTCTTTGAATGAATCCCAGATCACTCTTAAAGATTTCAACGGCTCCAGTTTTAAGCCCTATGGTGTTCTTCCTTCGTTGTCCATCACGTTAGAAGGTAAAATGGTCCAATTCGAAGTGGAAGTCTTTGACACTCCCCTTGATTATAATATTTTGCTTGGCCGCAGTTGGATCGATTCCATGCACGCCGTTGTGTCGACACTTTTCCGTGTAGTACATTTCCCTCATCAAGGAAAGGTTGTTACCGTCGACCAACTTGCCTTCTTCAATTCTGATACCCATACTAGCAACGTACCGTTTATTGCTAAAACCCCACCGGGTTATGAGAACGTCGGTGTAGGCCTTCTTAAGAACTCCTCGTTAATGGGTACTTTCCCCATTCCACCGCCCAATGTTCCACGCTCGTTTGTTGCTTCTATCAACATGATCTCCACTTCGCCTCATGAACTTCCTGCGTCTCACGACCCTTGGATAGTACCTGACTCTGGAGATCATCTTCATTTCGGCGACGCAATGTCGTTAAGTCCGGTTGAATCCGCCTATCAGGCCATTCAATCAGCAACACCTTCTACCCCCTCTCTTGATGAGTTGTCTCCCGATCATTTTTGTGTTATTTTTCCCACTGACGAGATGATCATGTCTGTCATGGAAGACACCCCTTGGGATGATGGGCATCATCATTCCATCCTTTTTCTGGAGCAACATACTCTTGAGAACTACCAAAGGATTTCGACCCCATCGACCGTTGTTGTCATCTCGACCGTTCCCGAGACTACACACGATGTGTTTGCTGAAGGGAACTTAAGCAATATTTCACCCACTATTTCCATTGACATATCCATGAAACCTGGGATTGTCAAAAATGTCCATATTGGAGCTTCGTGTTCTTCTGATGAAATCGTTACCTACACATCCCTCTTCAAAGAATTTTGTGACATCTTCTCCTGGAGCTATGAAGAAATGCCAAGTATCGACCCTGCGATTGTCATACATGAGATAAAGACATACCCCGACTCTAAACCATCTGGCAACGCCTTTGTCCAGTTCACCCACGTAAAGCGGCTGCTATAAAGCTCGAAGTCGAGTAACTTCTTAAAGCCATCTTTATTTATCCAGTGGCTCTCACCGACTGGGTTTCCAATCTTGTCCCGATTGACAAGAAACAAGGCACGATTCGTGTATGCGTTGATTATAGGGATATCAACAAAGCTTGTCCCAAAGACAACTTTCCTTCCCCCTTCGTCGATCATATTGTCGACGATTTCACCGGAAGTGAAATTGTCTCTCTCATGGATGGTTTCTCCGGGTATAATCAAATTAACATTCTTCCTTAGGATCAACATAAGACTGCTTTTATTTGTCCTTGGGGCACTTTTGCCTATCAAAAACTTCCTTTCAGTCTCAAGAACACTGGCGCAACTTTTCAACGCGCTATGTCTTATGCTTTCCATGATATCAAGCACATCGTTCAACCATATTTGGACAATTTACCCGCTCATTCAATGCGCCGAGTCGATCACCCTACCCACCTTCGAGCCATTTTCATTTGTTGTCGGTTCTATCGTATACGTTTGAATCCTCATAAATGCGTTTTTTGCGTGGAATCCAGTCGTCTTCTAGTTTTTATTGTTTTGCGTCAAGGGATCCGGGTGGATCCTTTAAAGGTTGAGGTGATCCTTAATCTCCCTCCTCTTTCTACACTTCACCAGTTGCAAAGTTTGCAGGGGAAAGCAAACTTTCTTCGTCGTTTTATCCCAAATTACGCCGAGATAACTCATGGATTTACGTGGCTATTAAATAATGATTTGAAGTTCGTCTGGGATACCATTGCCAATAATGATTTTGAAGCTTTGAAGTTGTCCCTAACGCGAGCTCCGCTTCTCTTTCCCCCTGATTACAGTCGCGATTATTTCCTTTACCTTGCTGCCTCGGATTACACCATTGGCATGGTTCTCGTCCAAGCGGACGATGCTCACGATGAACATGTTATTTACTACTTGAGTTGAAGTCTCACCCCGACTGAAATCAAGTATAAACATGTGGAGAAACTGGCCTTGGCTACCGTCCAAGCCGTCCAACACTTTCGGCATTATATCCTCTCACGCAAGACTATGGTGATTTCTCATTGCAACCCTATGCAACATATTCTGACACGTCAATTGCTCGGGGGCAAGTACTCCAAATGGATTTTGATACTCCAGAAGTTTGACTTGGAATTCGAACGCGCCAAGTCCAAGAAGTCCTTAGTTTTTGCTGAGTTGATATGCGAATTTCCCCATTCTGCAACGGAAAATGTAGCAGTTGATTCATTACCCGATGAATCTCTTTTCCTTATTAGCATTGATGATATTTGGTATGGTGATATCATTATATATCTCCAAACCCAAACTTTCCGACCAACTTTGTCCAGTACTGACCGACGTCGCATACGATATCAAGCTCGTCAATATATTATCCTCAGGGATACTCTTTATCGTCGGGGGATTGACTCTGTTTTTTGACGTTGTCTAACGTTCGACGAAGCCGAGAAAGCTCTAAATGACTACCATTCTGGAACATGTGGTGGTCATATGTCTGGGTATGCTACTGCCCAGAAGATCTTACGTGCTTGGTATTTTTGGCCTTCTTTGTTTAACGACTGCATCATCACCGTTTAGAAATTCCATGCTTACCAGACCTATAATCAGAAGATCCGGTCACCTCCTCTTCACCCTATGGTCTTAGTTGGTCCTTTTGCAAAATGGGGCATCGATTTCATGACATGTCGCCCTCACTCGGCCGGGGGGCATGGTTACATTATTGTAGCCGTTGATTACTTTACGAAATGGGCCGAGGCTATGCCGACATTTGACAACACTGGAAAGACCGCAGCATTATTCCTTTTTAATCATGTCATAGCTCGTTTTGGTGTTCCCCAAGCTATCTTCACTGATCACGGTAGCCACTTTAGGAATTTTATGATGTCTGAACTTACTGAAAAGTTGGGTCTTCGCCATGATAACTCAACGCCCTATTACCCCCAAGCCAATGGCCAAGTCGAAGCGATTAAAAAAGTTCTCATAACTATGCTCCGACGAATGATATGGATTCATAAAACAAGTTGGCACACAATGTTATTTTCGGCATTGTGGGTTTACACCTTTCCAGTTAGTCTATGGTGTGGAAGCCATTCTCCCTATTGAATGCGAGATACCCTCTTTAAAACTAGCTATTGAACTCCTACCCAACACTTCTGCTGAGGAAGAATGTCTATTGTATCTTATGCGATTAGACGAAACTTGACGCGATGCCACCCTAGTCATAGAAGCTCAGAAAAATTGTGTCAAGGCCCAATACGACAAGCATGTCAAGCCTCGCGTTTTCTCCGAAGGTGATCTTGTTCTTCTCTATGAACAAGATCGAGATATGTTAGGAGCTGGGAAATTCGAAGCCATGTGGCGAGCCTTATATCGTTCGACGAGTTTTGGAAAAAGGAGCTTATGAGTTAGTAGACTACGATGGTATCCCTTTGAGTGAACCCAGGAATGGGTTGTACTTGAAGAAGTACTATGCATAAATTCATATGTGCATGAGTACTTGTATTTTTATTGTATCATACTTCTTGTGTGTTACTATAGCTTGCTTTTGTCGTTATCTGGTCTCTGCCCTTATGTGATGTTGTGTTTGATTTCCAGATGTTGGAGTCTTCGCTACCCTATATTGGCTTCGCTGATGGTGCTAGCCGTAGTACTCAGAACCTTGCTTCCACTGCGTGAGCAATTTATGCCCCTATAAACGAACTTGTCTCCTTACGAGGTGTGTGTCTCGGCCGTGCGACCAACAACATTGCAGAGTATAGCATCGTTATTGAATTATTGGTTGATGATATCTCGCTCGGAATCCATCATTTGGTTGTGCGTCTCGATTCGCAGCTTATAGTACTACAGTTAAGTAATGTCTATTCAATTCGAAGTCCTACTTTGTTACGGGTGTATTTGCGAATTCGCCTCTTGGAACGTTATTTTGATTACATTGAATATCAACATATTCCTAGATGTATAAACACATTAACAGATGCATTGGATAACTATGTATTAGACAGACATTTGAATCATTTATAAATCAATCACATCAATATTCACACAATACATGATAAACCGGTAGAAGCCGTCTGTATTTATAATAATCAAAAGAGTTTTTTACAAAATTTTTTGTCCGAAGACCAAAATGTCAAAATATGAAGCTCATAGCTTCTACAAAGTGACGTCATGGATGACGTTCACGATAACACACGACTACCCGAGCAACCCTACGGAGTAGTCGACTCATGGATCCTGATACTCCTACAGTATGACGATGATCACGTCGTGGGACCTCTTCCAGAGGCATGTCTGGAATATCTGCGGTCAGGCCCTCTAGATTTTGTTCCACCACTTGATAATCCTCGGCATATTGTGGCATTGTTGCTACCTCTCCTTGCCGCTGAATGGGAGAAGTACCAGCAGGTCTGTAAGGTCCAAAAACTGTGACATCAACAACGTTTTTGTATTTAGTCTTTGGACGAACATATAAAACAAAAACATTTGAATATGATAAAAATTCACAAAAACATTTAAAAAGAAAAATGTGTGTACTTCTTACCAAGGTCCCCCCACTAAGCATCCTCTAGCAGTACTAAGTCCGGATCTCCTCGGAAATCCAATCCGGCATAAGCATAATCATCAACCATCAATAGATGTGGTTGAATCCATTCAAAGAAAGTATCATCATACTTGATGATCGGTCCAGCTACGTGCCGATCCATAAGCTGACACCATCTCAGCATCCTAGGATCCCTGGGAGACAGTATATTCCACTCAACCTGCAACCTCAGTAATGGAACCCTCTCAAGGAATAAATACACCAGCAAAGATCCATACCCAAATTGTTTTAGGTTTCCTCGTCTGCATTTGGTCAACTGCATTTTTACGCTACGAAGCATTGCATCTGCCCAGTTGAACACCTGAGGTTCAGTACACTCGATGGCATACTGGAAGTAACTCTGTAGCACCATGTGAGGAGCAGAACTCCCAGCCATATGAGCTATGGTGAATAGGATAGTATGGAGGGTCAAATCTCGTACCCCCCAAATAGCTACTTTTCCTTTCCTTCTCTCTGCCTCGGGAACACAGTGTAGACGGCAGTACTCACTCATGGGTAGCCCACCACCTCTGCTACCAGTCAGGCTCACATAGCACCCGCGTCGTGATAGTCCAGTCAAAAATTAAATGTCCTCAATATCTAAGGACAGTGTGTGGACCCCCACATGAAATACCTGCTGGTCGGGATCCCACATACGCACAAGGTACTCTAACAACCTGACTTGAGCCCTCATGCCTGGGATACGAAAGTACTTCAGGAGCCCACAGTCTCTCAAAGCAGCAATAGTAGGTGGATGATTCCCGACAATTTCATTGTCTTCTTCGTGCTCCCTTTCACGCCATTCAAGAACCATTTTGATGGCCAATTCTCTGCACAAGAAGCACAACAAGAAGATTAGCAACTTTTTTCATGAATTCATTCTCTTTCATTGAGTAAAATTTAAAAAAAAAATTGAGCTTTGCGGTTCTCGCAAGTGCCCTTTGGGCACAGTATGAGAACCTCGCAGGCTGCCTTAGGCTCACCTGCGAGAATGCCCCATTCTTGCAAGTCCCGTGTAGCCCGCCTGCGAGAATGGCAACGTGCAAGTAGGGCTTGCAAAATCAACCCAAAAATGAATTTTAACCAATGACATTGAAAAATTAAACCATGAAAGAGTTAAGGACAAAGAGCCTACCTCACTGTCACTGATGGCTCGCTGAATGGATGCTCGTAACTCCTTCAATCTGACGTCGAACATGGAGGGTAAAAGAGGGGTTTTTTGAGCTCAAATAGTGGAAAGGTAAAAATGATATGGTAAAAAGAGTTTTTACTCCTTTTTATTTTACTTTTACTATGTCATTTGGTTTTTTATAATTATTTATCCATTAAACCCTAATCCCTAATGTCCTTTGAGTGTAAATTTTGCAGGCATAATGATTTTGAGGTTCCTATACAGGGATGCGGACATATTTTTTCTTTCTCATCGCGTGTTTTGATTGTTTTTTATGGTTTTTGTATAAAACCTCGAGCGTGGTCTTTGTCCGTTCTCGCGCTCGAAAATACATGAGAACGTGATTGAGCATACTTTTATCACTTTTTCGGGCTCAACAAGGTTATACGAAAAAGGAACCCCCCTGGAGTCCTCTTTAATCTCTTTTCAGACTCTCTAAACATGAAAATATAGCCGAGCGACCTTGCTATTTTTCACGCTCGATAAAGTATTTGAAGTAAGCATCTGGTGAGTGATAATTTATCTCTTTTTCGGTCTCATCTAGACTATTTTACGAAAAAGGAACTGAGAGAGTTCTCTTTTAAGTGTTTTTCCAGACTCTATAATCATGAAAAACCTTCGAGTTTTCTATCTCTGGACTCGTTAAACAAACATTGACAGACCCGTAATGGGACCGAACCACTCCTTCTTAGGGTTTGTTAAACATACTCCGAGGGACTCGTCCAAAGG
>JASDQU010258183.1:3522-19505 GCA_032191745.1 Picea mariana | reverse complement strand
TAGGGATACCTTCCACAAATGTGGGGAAGCATCCCTTGAGTTTCCCCGCAATGTTTTTCTTGCAATATTTATACTCAATTTGAATCCCCCTTGGTTAAACGCACTAGTCTACGCCAATGGATTTACTAGGGATGCCTTCCACAAATGTGGGGAAGCATCCCTTGATGTTAGATTTGGTAGCTCATAGGTACTTCTGCATTTATAATATGTTTTTATAAAGTTGGATATTTTATTTTTAAAGAGTAAAAGTGACTTTATGATGTTGTGGGTCACTTTAGTGACTTAAGTGACCTCAACGAATGATTAAGTCGTAATCGTTGATCTCATGAGGGCAAGATCTAATCTCGATCGTCAATCTCATTGGAAGAACAAGGGTTAGGGTAGTTACACTTTGAAATTAGATAAATGCAGCTCATGAGGGAGAGAGGGGTGCACACTTTGACGAGAGAAGAGTGGGAGGTGAAGAGTCGCATTTCCCAAGAGAAATTTCTTGCTTGGAGGGAAAGAGTAACATCAGAGGGATAGGCACGCACTCCAAGGAGAGAAGACTGCATTTATTGTTGTCTATAATGTAGCTACAGAAGGAGGTCGTGCAGCAAAGATTGCTAGTCGTACAACAAAGGAAAGGGCACAGAAATTGAGGGTTGTTTTATTAGTTGGTTGGCTCGAATTTCTAGGCACTTTTGTTGAGTTTATATTGTTCTACAAGGGACATGATTGTGTTGTATTTTTCTGGCATGATTTCCTAGGCAGTTTGGGTGTTGTTGTTGTCTGCACTGGGCCGTACAGGTCATACAGCCATGGCATAATTTCCAAGACAAAATTTTGTTTCAGTTTCCTATAAGGGTTTCTTGTTGGAAGAGAGATTTAAATGTTGTTATAAAGGCTATTGTAACTCTGATATTTTCCCTAAAGCTAAATAAGAAGTTTTTCTCCTTAAATCTGTCATCTTTCTTGTGTTTTCGTCAAGGGGTATAGCCCAAAAATTTGTGTAGAGTTCAGAATTGGGTTTAATGCTTTATTGTTGAAGCTTAATAGGAGGTTGAAATCTATGTATGACATAGTGTATTTCTGAGCTATTTTCTACATGGTATCAGAGTTGGTGCTCTGAAGTTTAGTGAACAGTTTGGCACTTGGAATAACAGTGGTTTGTTGGGGCATTTGCTTGGAAGAAGGGAAAGAAAGGGTCTTTGTCAGGTGGGCAAAGATGACTTCATGCATTAGGTTTAAAGATAGGTTGGAGGGGATCTCCAACTACCTGCAGTAGACGGTGAGAATCACAAGTGTTCTCAAGGAGAAAAAGTTGTGATCGTTTGCAAACACCATCATGCCAATACCTGTGTTAGATCCCATAGCTCTGGATGTTCATGAAGTGAAGGAAGCTAAGGATCAAAGAATCATTTTGGATGAAGTCAGAGACCACCTTATTCCACATTTGGCTGAGAAGAAGACAGTCAAGGACATGTGGGATGCATTGATGTATTTGTATGAGGCAAAGAACGAGAACCGGAAAATGGCTCTCCAGGACAAGCTCCATAGTACTAAGATGGCCAAGGGAGAGAGTGTGGCCTCCTACCTCACCCGGTTTGCACAGGTGAAGGATGAGTTGGTGATTGTCAGAGAAGTTATTCTAGACTCAGAGTTGGTGTGTATAGCCCTCATAGGCTTCACCAAGGAGTGGAAGGTTTTCGTGGAGTGTGTGGTGGGGAGAGAGAAGCTCCCTCATGGGAGCATATTGTGGGTTGACTTTACACAGGAGGAGATCCGGGAGGGGTCTCAGGGAAGGCAGTGGATGGTTCAGATGAGAAGAATGTTGCTCTTGTGGGAAAGAGCAATGAGAAGAATAAAGACATGAGCAAAGTGAGATGCTTTGCATGTCACAAGATTGGCCACTATGCTAGTCAGTGTCTGAACAAGAAGAAGAAGAAGAAGAAGTTGGAACCAAAGGTGTCAACATCTGTTGAGGTTGTTGATTTTGTAGAGAAATATGAGAGGGGTTTTTCTTTGATGACTGGTCACTTAGGCAGTGGTGATCTTGTGTTCGAGGACATTGAAGTGTGGTTCATGGACAGTGGATTATCTGACCATATAATGGAATGAGGTCGATGTTCCTTAGTGTTTTAGAGACAGGCTCAGACTGCCATGTGAAGAGTGGGGCAAGCACCATGCATGTAGTGAAAGGGGTTGGATGTGTCACATTCCAGCTAGAGTCAGGAGGATCTCTAGAGGTGGCAGGAGTGATATATGTCTCAGGGATGAAGTTGCTCTCAATATCAGCCTTGGAGGACATGGGGTATGCAGTTATGTTCGAGGGTGGACAAGTACTCATACGTTTAGAGGGAGCAAATACCCAGGATGCAGTAGTGAGGCTTGGCATCGGGGAGGGTATGAGGGATTGTACAGGTTGTTGGGACGACCTGTGTTGGGGTCCAGTGGATTTCTGGATTCAGATTCTGTGTCGGAGAGTGGACAGGTTGCATGGGAGAGAGAGTTGATACTGGGGACTCAGTCCTCTTCCAAGACTCTCATAGGACTCAGCGGGCATGAGTTGACACAGATAGATGCTCAGGAGAGTGTGAAGTCTCCTAGGAGCATGTCTTCAGTTCATAGATCAACGAAGGTATCAACAGATGAATCTAGTGCAGTGGGAGCAGAGGTCTCTAATTCAGAGGGAGCAGCTACGGCAACGAATCGGATGATGGATTTGGAGACGGGTTTTGGTGGTGATACCAAAAGTACCTCTCTCGTTGGGAGGGAGTGTTAGATTTGGTAGCTCGAAGGTACTTCTGCATAGGCGGCACCCAGCATGCAGAAGTGACTGAGCACATTTTCACCCTAGTGACTTTACAATATGTTTTTNCTCATAGGACTCAGCGGACATGAGTTGACACAGATAGATGCTCAGGAGAGTGTGAAGTCTCCTAGGAGCATGTCTTCAGTTCATAGATCAACGAAGGTATCAACAGATGCTTCTAGTGCAGTGGGAGCAGAGGTCTCTAATTCAGAGGGAGCAGCTACGGCAACGAATCGGATGATGGATTTGGAGACGGGTTTTGGTGGTGATACCAGAAGTACCTCTCTCGTTGGGAGGGAGTGTTAGATTTGGTAGCTCGAAGGTACTTCTGCATAGGCGGCACCCAGCATGCAGAAGTGACTGAGCACATTTTCACCCTAGTGACTTTACAATATGTTTTTATAAAGTAACTTTATAAAGTGATTTTATAAAGTTGGGTCTTTTATTTTTGAAGTGTAAAAGTGACTTTATGATGTTGTGGGTCACTTTAGTGACTTAAGTGACCTCAACGAATGATTAAGTCGTGAGCGTTGATCTCATGAGGGAAAGATTTAATCTTGGTCATCAATCTCATTAGAAGACCAAGGGTTAGGGCAATTACACTTTGAAATTAGATAAAGGCAGCTCATGAGGGAGAGAGGGCCGCACACTTTGAGGAGAGAAGGGTGGGAGGTGAAGAGTCACATTTTCCAAGAGAAATTTCTTGCTTGGAGGGAAAGAGTAACAGCAGAGGGATAGGCACGCATTCCAAGGAGAGAAGATTGCATTTATTGTTGTATGTACTGTAGCTACAAAAGGAGATCACACAGCAGAGATTGTTGGTCGTACAGCAAAGGAAAGGGCACAGAAATCGATATTTGTTTTATCAGTTGGTTGGCTCAAATTTCAAGGCGTTTTTGCTGAGTTCAGACTATGTTCTGCAAGGGACATAATTGTGTTGTACTTTTCTAGCACAATTTCCTAAGCAGTTTTGGTGTTGTTGCTGAATGTATTGGGTCGTACAGGCCGTACATCCATGGCACAATTTCCAAGATATAATTTTGTTTCAGTTTCCTAGGAGGGTTTCTTGTTGGAAGAGAGATAAGTATTGTATTTAAATGTTGTTATAAAGGTTGTTGTAACTCTGATATTTTCCCTAAAGTTGAATAAGAAGCTTTTCTCCTTAAATATGCCATCTTTCCTGTGTTTTCTTCAAGGAGCATAACCCAGAAATTTATGTGCCAAATGTCAAGAATTTATCTATTGTTTCTGCTCATTAAGTACAGTTCATAATTGGGTTTAATGCTTTATTGTTGAAGCTTAATAGGAGGTTGAAATATGTGTATGACAATGTATTTATGAGCTATTTTCTATACTTGAGTTTCCCCACAATGTTTTTCTTGCAATATATTGAATCCCCCTTGGTTAAACACACTAGTCTACGCCAATGAGTATATATTGCAAGAAAAACATTGTGGGAGAACTTAAGGGATGCTTCCCCACATTTGTAGAAGGTATCCCTAGTAAACCCATTGACGCAGACTAGTGCATTAAACCAAGGGGGATTCAAATCGAGCCCCTGCTGACATAAAACTAACCAAATGCCCAATGACATGTGTGTGTGTGTGTGTGTGTGTGTGTGTGTGTGTGTGTGTGTGAGAGAGAGAGAGAGAGAGAGATGTTTTGCTCTTCAAGAGACAATTGTTGAATGGGGTTCTTCATGAACCATTGAGAAKATCTCACCTTCGCTTACACGTCAAAGGGTGGAATAAGAGGTTATATRTGTGTGTGTGTGTGTGTGTGTGTGTGTGTGTTTCATACACGATATATATAAGGAAGAGTAGTGTAAAAGCATAAAATACTCCTTGGTGTCATGTTCTTCACTTGAATCCGTTATCTATGTGTCATTATTTGCACATAGATAATGGATTCAAGTGAAGAACRTGACACCAAAGAGTATTTTATGCTTTCACACTACTCTTCCTTATATATAGTGTATGAAACATTCAAAAAATTGAAATGTACTAGCATTATGATTATTGAAATCACTGAAACAAAAACAAAAATAAAGCACTAAAAAATTAGTGAGGTCTTGCACACCAAAAGTTGGATTGCACCTACATTTGAACAATAAGTGAAGAGTCTTACAATTAAAAATGATAAGCTAGTTAATTTTATTGATAAATATGATATGAGATACATATTAAGGGGGAAACTTTTATTTATATCGATAAAGAGGCAAAATCCCTAAGTGAACATTTAAGCTACTAATAAACATGAAAAATAACTTATCACAAAAGGTGGGATTTTATAAATATGAGAATGTGATATAAATGCATATTACATGAACATTATTACATAAACATGAGAATATGCATAAAATACGAATATGTATGGAAAGTAATACCTAACAAAGATGTTGTAGTCAGGTAAACAATAAAGTATAACTTTTGTAAATGTATCCAAAGATTCGTGTCGAAATCTTAGAACAAGTAAAGAATAAAAATGGATGGTTTTGCAATCTCATCTAGTTTAAGTGTAGTTGAAGTTTAAGTTTATGATGTTGCACACGATGGTATTTTCACGAATTGATCGTCTTCAATGCTTTCAATTGTTTAAGTGATGAAGTACAGACTAAACATTTCCATCACCTTTAATTGTTCAAAAAAGTAAAGCAAAGAATGAACACCTTCATCTTTGCCCACTTTTCAAAAGCGTGATGCAAAGAATCTTCAAATGCATTAATAAAGATTACTCCAATGATCGTGTGTGAAAGCTTCTAAGAGAATCACTATAACATTTATGAGAGAATCTATAACCATTTCTGAATTCTAATTTAGGGAGTTGGAACACTTAATTGCAAAACAATATTAATCTAATAAAATGTAAGCAATTATTTTTAGTAGCTCCTTGAACTTTATGACTTCCAAAAGTGAAGTTATCATCATTTATTTGCATTTAAACTCTTTTTTAAATGTAAAATTATAATGAAAAGAAACTAAGAAAATGAGGTGATGAGTATTATAATGAAAATAAATCAAGAAAATGAGGTGATGAGTATTATAATGAAAATAAATCAAGAAAATGAGGTGATGAGTATGYGATGCATTGTAAAAGYAATGATTTAAGAATAATGTATTTCATTRTAGTTTTAGTTTTRTTTTGAACYAAAATATCATGTTTTGTTAAAGTAGAATGTATATTTTTAGAAATTGTTCATTAATGAAGTTAAAATATAATTCTTAATTATCATATATTGTAATTAGATATTCATYTCAAAYAAAARGTTAAATATGGARTATCATATATYGGATTTTGTTTATGTAAAGTCAATTATTGACTTYCTCTCTTGAAAATAGATAAGTATTCATTTCAAGGAGACAACTTAATATTTTTGTTGTGAGTTCATTTTTTTTTAATGAATTGAAGTTTCCCCTCATTCTAATCATTTTTTTTTTAATTTCAACAATCTATGTCATCTTAAGATGGGTTGTAAAGTCAATTATTGACTTTCTCTCTTRAAAATAGATAAGTATTCATTTTAAGGAGACAACTTAATTTTTGTTGTGAGTTCATTTTTTTTAATGAATTGAAGTTTCCCCTCATTCTAATCATTTTTTTTTTAATTTCAACAATTTATGTCATCTTAAGATGGGTTAAAACCTCCACTTTCATAATCRAAATTCACATCAATCAAATAAAACTATAACTTCCAACTAAATAAATATTAAATTTACAAAATTAAAAACCAAAAAAAAATAAAAAATCAATCCACTAAAAAATATGAATCTTATTCAGTGGGTCTTTCATATAAATATCCATATATACGACTCTCTAAGGAAGGCACTATGTTACCTGAAAATCTAATTCACAACATTACTTTGTAATATGTCAATTTTAATTGCTAAATCTTTGTATTTGTAACTATTGGTATGGACTATTTTGGACTTTTACTATACAAGGAGTATCTCTAGTGAAAAAAATTTTAATTGCTAAGTCTTTGTATTTGTAACTATTGGTATGGAATATTTTGGACTTTTACTATACAAGGAATATCTCTAGTGAAGAAATTGTTAGAAGGACCGATAAATCTAGCTAAATAAATTACTCTAAATTTCTCTACTTGAAAGATCAGTTTTATTTGTATTGATTCACCTAATAAATATATTTATTTTCACCTTGAATATAAATACATTTTTTCTTTTAAAAAAAAATCATATATATAAATTCTCTTTTAACTTATCTATATATGAAATGTATTAATCATATAATAATTTCTTCGTATTTATAACCTAATGAATTTCCAATTCCACCATTATATTTTCTTTAAAAATATGTATTAATAAATTATCAAATACTTTTAAATTATTTTATCATATTATACTTGTTTTAATTTTTTCTTTCATTCCAACTACTTGAAAAAAAAATTTAAAAATACCATATACTAAAACATAGTAGATTGTTTTTTTTTTTTCAATTATAAATATTAGAATTTCTTCAATAAAGGAGAGAGAAGTAGCATTCATTTTCCCACCAATATTCGCAACATGCATTTTCTTTAAAATAAAAAAACCTTTATTTTGATTGATTTCTATGAGGGTGAGGGTGGGGATGGGGGAATAATAGGAGAAAACATAATATGCTTTCTCCTATTATTCCCCCCACCCTATATTATGTTTTCTCCTATTATTCCCCCCACCCTCATAGGGGAATGTTTTCTCCTATTATTCCCCACATCCCCACCCCCACCCTCATAGGGGAATAATAGGAGAAAACATCTTATAGGTTGGGGGGAATAATAGGAGAAAACATAATATAGGGTGGGGGGAATAATAGGAGAAAACATATTATGTTTTTTCCTATTATTCCCACCACCCCCACCCTCATAGGGGAATAATAGGAGAAAACATAATATAGGGTGGGGGGAATAATAGGAGAAAACATATTATGTTTTCTCCTATTATTCCCCCCACCCTATATTATGTTTTGTCCTATTATTCCCCCCACCCCTATTATGTTTTCTCCTATTATTCTGCCCACCCTATATTATGTTTTTTCCTATTATTGCCCCCACCCCTATCCTCATATATTTTATGTTTTCTCCTATTATTCCTATGTTTTCTCCTATTATTCCCCCCACCCCCACCCCCACTCCCACCCTCATACAAAATATATGTTTTCTCCTATTATTCTGCCCACCCCCACCCTCACCCTCATACAAAACCTTGTGTAATGATTTCTTGTCCACCACCCTCATTTTGTTGCTATAAAGTATGCTTGTTAGTTCGCTTATTTTGTCCAAAGGAAGTAGAGCTACACATTGGTGTTATGCCACCACCTTCATTTTATTTTAAACCTTGTGTAATGRTTTCTTGTCCACCACCCTCATTTTCTTACTATAAAGCATGCTTGTTAGTTCACTTATTTTGTCCAAAGGAAGTAGAGCTACACATTGGTGATATGCCACCACCTTCATTTTTTTTAATAGTTTTTAGTGTGCTTATTTCATTTTATCCAAAGTATATCATAAAATATATGTGGCTTGGAATTTAAATTGAGTTGCAAAAAGTATCTCATAATATATGTTGTTTTGGGTTTGAGTTTATCTATACATTGGTGTTATTGCCCATCACTATATTTTTAGTATAAAATATGATTGTAGAGGTATGGGATGGTAAAAGTGTGGTCACATAGTTACTTTGCATAAAAAGCTTTTGGGTGCATTGTTTAGCGCATGAAGTATAAGATGAGATTTTGAGGAAAGTATTAAATATGGAACCAAATTCTAAGGATAGGAATATGACAGTGTAGTATTAAGAGTTGTAATTGTTGTTGGAAATGCAATAGATAATAATAATAAGTTAAAGAAGGACCCACAAAGTGTGACATCCAAGTGATTGGGATGTTAATTTACTATGTCCAGGGTGATTTACACATTAAGGTTGTTTTCTATACAAATAATATCTTATTAACTATTTTTGTACTATAATGAAGATTATGTTTGTAGGATTCTTATTCTTTTTTTGGAAAATCTCGTGAATAAATTTGAGGGGTCTTTTTCCACATTCATGGATGGATCCATAGTAACCCTATCTACTTATTTCAATACGCTTAACCTATGGGATTAGAAACAGGACATTCTATCACGGAACTAGCCAAATGCTCAACAACATTGGCAAAAATTAATTGAGCCAAAGCCTTGGACTAATGTTTATTAGATTACTCACAACACAAATCAAATTAAAAACATAATCCAAATCTATTAAGCATTCAATTAAGGCACAAATTTCTCAATATCAAGGTTAAGACAGCGTAATGCTGGTTTATTTTATTATTATATTCTTTTTATTATTACAATGTAATATTTTTTATTAGTTTTTTAATTATGGCTTACTTTTGATTTTTCAATGTTACAACCAAGGTTGAGGTTTGGAGACAGACTTAACCCCTAGGTTAAGTCACTCTAAGGTCTCACAGGGAGATGCCATAAGCACCATCTATTGGGAATAGAAATTAGGCAAACAAAGATAAACTCCCACTAATTTACCATTGCACAAAACCTCAACCCATTGAAGAAATTGTTACTTCATCGAAACCCAGAGCTTGCACTTCAAAACCAACTTTCAAATCAACAAAGTTTTTAGTGAGGCTAATACCTCATAAACAACCTCAAACTCAGAAATTTCATTTGAAGTCTAACATGATTATATATAGAGAGATAAAACTTAGGCAAACAAAGATAAACTCCCACTAATTTACCATTGCACAAAACCTCAACCCACTGAAGAAATTGTTACTTCATCGAAACTCGGAGCCTACACTTCAAAACCAACTTTCAAATCAACAAAGTTTTTAGTGAGGTTAATACCTCATAAACAACCTCAAACTCAGAAATTTCATTTGAATGAAATTTCTGAGTTTGAGGTTGTTTATGAGGTATTAACCTCACTAAAAACTTTGTTGATTTGAAAGTTGGTTTTGAAGTGTATATATATATATATATATATATATATAATGTCAATTGGGTCTAACTTAGGTGGTAGGGGGGAGAAATTGTTATTCTCCCCACCCGGGTTCAATTCCTATTTGTGACATGGTTTGCTCTTCATGAACCATGTGGAACGTCTCACCTTCACTTACGGGTTGGCGTGTGGAATGAGAAGTTCATACATACATACATATATTATTGGAAACCTAATCTGTTAGGGTTATGGTATTCCTCACTTAAGAAGGAATATGAAAAGACAAATGATATGAACTATCATCAAGAGTCCAAGAGACCTCTTTGAAGACAAATCCAAAGGTCATGATAATGTATTTATATCTATATCATATTAATGAAATAACAATCCACGCTTATCTCCATTTGTGCATTCTAACAGTGGTATCAGAGAGCCTATAGTTCTTAAGTCTTGAATTGAGCTATGGTAGTGCTCCATGGAAATTATTCCCGTGTGCAGATTCTCTAAGGTCTATTCCTTAGCCTGCAAGTCTGTCCATCTGCCTCTGCAAGTAGAAACGTCCCTCTGCATGTGCCAATTTGTGTTAGTTTTCCAGTCTACTCTTACTCTTGTCGTTGACCATTGTTTGCAGAAGTTGGAAGAAGAAACCCTTAGGTGTTTTCATTCTCACATGCGAAAATGCCCTCCTTTGGTGTTAGACCTCATGTATTCTTCTACCACTCTGATCTGGCCAGTCCCTCCGACCTTGGTATCTCTCTCTTTGTATATCGGTTAGACTCCTCATTAATGCCTTATGTCTCAATTACAATGCGTCGAGATGTAGTAGACACACTCTTCTTCATCTAGGGTTTTGTCGTTTGCACTGCCAATATGGGATGGATACATAGATCTTTCCAAAGAATTTCTCCCTAATCTTCTCATACCATATTCATTGTTGAATTGACTTCTACTACGATTGTGACTCATATCACGTCTATTGCTTCTCAGACTACTACTTCTACATGGGCGACAGTAATATCTATGTGCCTCTCGATGATTGTATGGGTTCCCTTCATACCTATTACGTATATAACCTCCTCGCCTATCATCAACCCTTGCTAACTAGACCATGATATATCTTTGACAAAATGTCGCACCATCAAGTGATTCMATGGCTTCCACAACATCGTCTTCATTTATGTAACGAATAGATACAAACCCTAGGTCATATGTGGAACCACAATCAACATCAAGACCTTTGTATATAATATTATGATAGTCGAGAGAAAGAATAGCACATCTACGAGACCAAAAGAACGAGGGACAAATACTAATGTGTTATGTAGTTTAGAGCGTGAATCATTATTTCTATGATTGGGGGCACGAAACAAGGGAACTGTTCATACCTAGCTAGAGGCAAAGCGATAGAGATTGTAGTAGCAATGTTGAGTGCATCCGTTTTTGAATGGCAACACCTCCTTGTTTTTTAATGTGTGCCCTCGGAAAGATGATCAATGACAAGTTCTTATCCACCACAGCCCTTGCTACTTGTTTCATGGATTCAATAGTTGAACTTTGATTCGACCAATCTATGCAAAGATGACTTGCTAAAATGTGAAATTGTTCAAACAAAGGATACCATACTATCTCCTTGGCACTCCCAACAATGCATATGGATGAAAGTGACATGATGAGGAAAATATCAAGAGGTGATGTGCAGTTGCTGACATAAATAGCCTTCAAATTTGAGTATTATGTCCTCTTTCTCTTTTCCATTCTAGAAAATAGACTTTCTTCAACAACTTCTTCTCATGAAATTTAAGCTTCCTCATGGTGTTATAGATTCAAATTCCAACATGTCACTTTAAGTTGCAGTGCCTTTGCCTAGAGTAGGGTAGTGTTGGTTTTATTTTCAATTCTTGCTTTCAGTTCTCCGAACTCTAATATTTTGTTTTGCAACTTTACTCAAAATCGGTAGAGGTATACATATCTCTGCCAAAGTAGAGAGTGGAGTTGGGATTTTGTAACACTGGATTGGCGTTTTCAGAGTAGGCTAGACATTTTTGTGTAAAGAATTGCACTCTGAAACGAGCATTTGGAACCTTCTTGAAATTTGTTGTCATCCTTAAATGAGACCATTGTAGTTTTATCACAATAAATCGTTGCAAGGTCTACATTTGTTGGAATTTTCTTGCAAAAAATGCCAAAGTAGTCTTGGACTTGCAAACCCTAACTGCATCTTACATGCATAACACGTATATCACTAACAAAGCCCAACGAGTGAAGGCACAAAAACCCACTTTTTTGGAGCAATAAGCATAACTATGCGCCATCAAATATAGATCAGAAGAAGCGGTCTATAATGAAGTAGAATCACAGGACGACGACACATTCAACTCCTGAAATTTTGTAAGTTTACTTTTGTTTTTTCTGTAAAGAGGTGCATTTTCGATAGAATCTGACACCCTCCATTCGTTGAGTTTGCATTATAGAGTCTGATTATTAAAAGATGGAGTTGCAAGAAATGCTTTGAGGTCTAAGTCAATCTTTATATGGCTCGAATTGATGAACTATTAAAGTTATTGAATACTCTAATACTCTCTTTTGTGGACAATACAGTCACAACTGACAAAGCAACTCTTCAATATGTTCTAACTTGTTTGTAAGCTTAGCAAGCCAAAGTAGAACTGCTTCAAACTCAAACTCGGCTTCTTCATGATCAACTTCAATGAAAGAATATTCAACATTCTGAACTAATCTTCATTTAGAACAACCCTGTTTTCGAAGAAGATGATGAAGATGATGATCCAAATCAACAACTAGTGCAGGATCAACTCGATGAGCCTACTTCAGATACAAATGAAGATGAATATGAAGTTGTGCATGAACAAGTTCAACTTTCTCTTTCCAAGCCAATCATGAGACCTTAGGAAGAAATCAACAACAATAAACATAGAACGGGTATTGGATATGGAAAGGAAGTTTCCTTTCATATTCTGGATTATACCAAACCAATCCAGCTCCAAAGTGTTGGATTTCAATAAAAAATCTCATATTCACCTACTTCAATTCAAGAGCATATTTCTAAATGCCAACATTGTCATCGAGTTGGCCATATAGAAGATCAGTGTTTTGATCTTCATCCTTGTGAGCATTGTGGAGAGCATAATCATCCTTCAAACAGATGTTCCAAATGAAAGAAAATTGCAAGAGTAAAGAACCATTATGTGTTGATCACTTCTTGGCAATGGTCATCAACAGTGAAGAAGTAATATCAGTCATACAAAAGAATTCATTCTCGACTATTGACACATCTTGCAGTGGAAAGATTTTAATCCTCTCACATTGTACCTGACAGCGGGGGATAATATCAGTGATTGGCAGTCAGGCTTCAAGCTTTGAAGTCTTATCAATCGATCAAGAACAAGCAAGCCAGCATAAGAACCATTAGCACGATTTGGTTTGTGGTTTTCCTTAAACCTCCATTTAGTAGAAGACTTACAGCTTCTGCTAGACAACAATTTGTGGCCATCTTAAACCTCCATTTAGTAGAATACTTACAACTTCTGCTAGACAACAATTTGTGGCCATCTTAAACCTCCATTTAGGAGAAGACTTACAACTTCTGCTAGACAACAATTTGTGGTCATCTTTAAACATGTATTTGAGAGCACTTCCAATTAGCAGAAGACATCAACTTACATCAACTTCTAGCTAAATTAGAAAATGTTTCGGGAACCATTGAGCCTTAGAGCCAAGTTCTAGGGTTTGTGGTCTTTATTAAACCACCACCACCATTTAGCAGAAGACGTTAGCTTCTACAAGCCATTTGGTTTGTGATCATCCCAAAACCACCAGATTCAGATAGCACATTCTTCCATTGGCAATTGTCCACTTCCATATTTCATCTCTCTGCTTGGACTCACATACACCACTTTGGATTAAGTGGGGGAATGTTGGAAGCCTAAACCATTCGGGTTATAGTATTCCTCACTTGGGAAGGAATATGGAAAGACAAGTGATATGAACCATCATTGAGAGTCCAAGAGACCTCTTGGAAGACAAATCCAAAGGTCGTGATAATTTATTTATATGTGTATCATATTAATGAAATAGCAATCCACTTTTATCTCCATTTGCACATTCTATGTGTGTGTGTGTGTGTGTTAGAATGTGCAAATGGAGATAAGCGTGGATTGTTATTTCATTAATATGATATATATGCTTATCTCCATTTGCACATTTTGTATGTGTGTGTGTGTGTTAGAATGTGCAAATGGAGATAAGCGTGGATTGTTATTTCATTAATATTATATGTGTGTGTGTGTGTGTGTGTGTGTGTGTGCGCGCGCGCGCGAAGGCGAAATATTCCACACGGCTATCAAGTCATTATTTGAGCAGAGATAATGGATTTAGGTGAAGAATGTGACACCAGGAATATTTTATCCTTTCACATTGTTCTTCCTTATATGTGAAGTATGCAACATTCCAACACTAGAATTGACTAGTACTATGATTATTAAAATAACTGAAAGAAAAGGAGTGGAGTCCAGCACACCCAGAGTTGGAATGCACTTAGAAATATGAGAAAAAGGCAAAGAGTTTTAAAATTAACAATGATAAGCTAGTTGGTTATATTGATAATATGATATGATATTAAAAAGGGAAACCCTTATTTATACCAATAAAGAAGCAAAACCCCTAATTGAAAACTCAAGTCACTAAAAAAACATTACAAGAACCTTATCACATATGGGGTTTTAATAAATATCAGAATATGATACTATAAATGCCTAGTACTTTAGAATGGAGACAAGTTCTTTTTTATCGAAAAGGCCTACAAAGGCTTAAGCGAAAGATTGTAACATGTATATTTTTGGAATACTCTTGGAATATAAAAAAAAAAAATCTACTAGAAAAAAAAATGCCTAGTACATTACCATTATAAAAAACAAGAGTATACATATAAATAGGGCATATGCATGAAAAGTAATACCTAATAAAGATGTTGTAGTTAGGTACACAATAAAGTATACTCTTTGTAAATATGTGTCCAAAGATTTGTGTTGAAATTCTAGAGCTCAAAGTAAAGACTGAAAATGGATGCCACTACAATCCCATTGAATTTAGGTGTAGTTGAAGCTTGAGTTTATGTTGTTGGACACATAAATATCTTCATTGGTTCATCATCTTCAATGCTTTCAACTATTCAAATATATGAAGTAGAGGATGAGCATTTCCATCGCCTTTAATTGTTCAAAAAAGTAAAGCAAAGGATGAACATCTTCATCTCTTGCCACTTTTCAAAATGGTGACACAAAGAATCTTCAAATGCATTGGTAAAGATTGTTTCATTGACTACGCTTCATAGCTTCTAAGAGAATCGCTATAACAATCTATGAGTTTCAATTTAGTGAACTAGAACATTGAATTGCAAAACAATATTAATATAATAAGATGCAAGAAATCCTTTTAAGTGTCTCCTCAACCTCTTTGACTTCCAAAAGTGGCATTATTACCACTTAATTGCATTTAAATTCATTTTTAAAGGTGCGAGTGTAGCCGAAGTAAATCAAGAAAATGAGGGGATGAATATGTGGTGTAAAAGAAACACTTTAAGAATAATGTGTCTTGTTATACTCAAATGAGTATTAATTTTGTTTTGAAGCAAAATATTATGTTTTGTTAGAGTGGAATGCATATTTTTAAAAGCTATTTAATGATTAAGTTAAAATATATTTTTAATCTCAAATAAAAGGTTAAATATGGAATATCATATACCAAATAATGTGTTTTATTATACTCAAATGAGTATTAATTTTGTTTTGAAGCAAAATATTATGTTTTGTTAGAGTGGAATGCATATTTTTAAAAGCTATTTAATGATTAAGTTAAAATATATTTTCAATCTCAAATAAAAGGTTAAATATGGAATATCATATACCAAATTTGTTTATGTGAAGTCAAATATTGACTCCCTAACTTCAAGATTGGTAAATATTCATATAAAGGAGACAAACTCGACTTTTCACTGAATTCATTTTTTTCAATAAGGTAAAATTCTCCTTCGTCGTATTCATTTTTTTCAAAATTTTAATAACCTATGTTGTTTTAAAATGGACTAAAACCTTTAGAAACAAAGTTTTATAATTAAAGTTTACATTAATTAGATGGAACTATAACTTTTAACAAAATCCCTGTTAAATTTAAATAAAAAAATCTATTATCAAAAGTTATATTTATCCAAATAAATAGATCCTTTATATTAA
>JASDQU010258182.1:0-13737 GCA_032191745.1 Picea mariana | reverse complement strand
ATCGGATCTCTTTCTCTCCATGATTTACTAGAGGGAAACATATTTCTATGTTGTTTTCCCAAAATGCAACCCTCACATATTTTACTACGTTGTTCAAACAAAGGTAGTCCTCTTACCATACCATTCTTATACAACATATTCATCCAATTAAATCTCAAGTGACCATATCTCAGATTCCATAACCTATATTGGTCTATTGTATCATCTTTGAATGCAACTGAAAATTCATTTTTCATTGTTAAAGGAAACATTCTTGTATTTGTCATCTTGACTGTTTTAATTTGACTATCACTGCCATTTCTATAAAAAATAATTCATTCTTTATTCTCAAACATAACCCTATAACCCTTTTGAACTAACTATTCAACACTAATGAGGTTATGTTTGAAACTGGGGACATAGTATACACCTTGGATTGTTTAATGTCACCGTGCTTGGTGAAAATGGAGATGAATCCTTTAACCATGACTGGCACTTTGTTGTTATTTGCCATTCTCACCTCATATTTCACCGATTCATCAATGCTAGAAAACATTTATTTGTTTCCACTCATGTAGTCACTACAAGAACTATATAAGTACCAAACATCCTTATTACTTTCTTCTACTACATTGCAAATGATAGACAAATTTTCTTTCTTTTCACTTTCAGTTTCTTCCTTCTTAATGAAATTTGCATTTTGTTGATACATATCGTATTTCTTTTTTCTACATTCAAATTCATAATCTCCAACAGTTTATGGTAATGACATTGGACATTCGATTTGTCATACCTTTGTGAAAATATTCCATGTGAATTGTTCTTGTCCTTCCTCTTCCACATGTTTTTGAAGAATTGTTTCGTCCTCTTTCATGGTTGCTGCTAAAACTTCCACTTCCACCACCTCTAGAAACACCTCTATTGTTGGATGATCTACCTCTTCCTCTAACTGAAACTTGAGATCTAAAATATTTCTCAAAAGATATGGTATTTGATCTATTCATCCTTTGTTCATGGATTTGCAAGGAACCCATAATCTCATCAAGACACATTTGAGTTAAATACTTTGAATCTTCTATTTCTACAACAATAGGATCCAATATGGGAGGAATTATTCTCAAGGTTTTTTCTACGATTCTTTGATCCTCAAGAGTTTCTCCATTAGTTCTAATTTGGTTAACCAAGCTCGTAGTGTGAGTAAAGAAATCATTCATTGACTTAGACTCCTTCATTTTCAAATTTTCAATATCTCTTCTTAACAATTGTAACTTGACAAGCTTTACCTTGTTGACGCCTTGGTATGCATTTTGTAAAGTCTCAAATGCTTTCTTGGATTTTGTATTTGTTGTTATCCTTGGAAAAATGGATTCTCCCATCGTTGTTTGTATAAAATAAAGATCCTCAAAATCCTTCTTCATATTCTCCTTTAGTGTGTTCCTCTCAGTGCGAATGAGTGCATTCAATGCACATTGTCCTGTAGGATCAGGGTAGTCATTTTCCACAATCTCCCAGAACTCTTGAGAGCATAGAATGGTCTTCATCTTGATGCACCAAACATCATAATTTTTTCCATTGAATTGTGGTACTTTATACCACATGTTTTTGCTGCTATCCATCTCAAAGAACCACAATATAAACACCAAAAACCTCCTATAACTTGCTCTAATACCAGTTTGTGGGAGAAGAATCAGAGTGTCCAAGTAAAAAATAGGGGAAAACAAAGTACAAAAAAGACTATCGTATATGTGAGAAAAAAAACAGATTTATATTGAAAACACAGTTCAATTACATTTAGTTTTGTTGCACATTCACTTCTTCTTATTCTCCACTAAATATCCTCTACTTCTCTTATGCTATCAAAAGATGAATGCATCTCCACTGCTTATAAAAAACAGACCTACAAAATATCTTACCCACTACAACCACATGCATTAAATGTTTTGGGTGACTAGCTAAAATATATTAAAGAGGTTCAATAGTGGTCCCTGATTCAAAGTCAAAATAGGTTGCAGAGAATTTATCTCATCGTTTGGTGAGTGTAGGGAATTTATAAGACACTTCCAATTTGGAATCCTATGTAACATCTTCTCACACATAATGATGTGTTGCAAATTTATTAGACTCGAGAAAGAATGTAGAAGAGATTTTGTTATTTGATAACAATTAAGTTGTAACTCCTGCAACTATTAAGGTTCCTGTAAAAATGTTCTCATGTTTCAATTATTTTGAAGATACAGATACAGACATGCCATAAAAAATGTTCACGTTTCAAGTATTCTAAAGATTTAGATGCAAAAGCGCATGCAAAAATGTTTATATGTTTCAATTCTTGAAAATATATAGATGATCGTCATCTACAAAACCCTTGGATTTGTTACCTCAATTAAAATATTGAAGCATTTCAAAAAAATAAAAATCCTTTGGAATTCATTAGAGACCTTGTGGTCCCAACTCCCTTATTATAATAAAAAATAAAAATACTCACTTTAAGTTGGAAATTATCTATTTCCCTGCGATTCTTCTTACCACAACGTTTCCCTAACCATGAACTCCACTTCTAAAACCCTTAACTTCTTCATCAGAATCTGAGAAGGGAAGATTGTCCACAATTGCACCAACAAATCCATATGAGATTTGGTGGCTGTACCGCATTAAAGATTCTTTCAAAGGTATCATTTGCAAAGTACTAACCCTCATTTGTATGGTTTAGACATTCAATATCAAGAAGTTGCAAGTTCCTCATTTTTCATCCTAAAAATGATCGAGCTTCATTTTTTGTCCAACACATACTAATTTCCCACACTTTGATTACTACCTATTCATTATAGAAAAGCGAGGGGAAAATTAAAAATCTGTACACATATTTTATTGAATAATCTATAGCAGATAGAGTGATTGACTACATAGAGATGATTGTCACAAAAAAATCTCAAATTCCTCTGTCCACCAAATCCGATGCGGAAATATTGGATCGTTGGAAAGATGTCTTCCCAGATATTTGAGGTGATCATGCATTCTAATGCTACTTTCAGTAGAACTGTAAATGTCCTCCTCACACTCTACCTCCACAATGTTGGAGATATTAACTAATATTTGTCTTTTGCTTAGTATTGGATATTCCTCATCATAGAATGTATTAGTTATTGTAATATCTACATGAGATGTTTGGTTAGGAGTTTCTTAGATCTAGATCTTATTTATGTGTGTGGTTGAGATATTATCTCAAAAAATAGATTGTATGGCTAAGATAGCCTATCTATATTAAGCCTAAACTTGATGTATAAACATGTGATGATAATAGAATACGTAGAATAGTTTTTTGTGCAATATTTTTCTAAATTGGTATCAAAGCTAGTAGCTCTGGGTGTAACTCCCTCACGGAAGGTCCCATAAATAAGTGATATTAATATGATGTAGATTATATTATCTTAGGTGTGTGAAGAGTTTTGTGTGCATGTGTGGGTGTGTTTGTTGAATAAATTGTTGGTGTGAATAACCATCGACGAGGATATCACAACTATGGATACACATGGCAAAGAACTAGAGTGAAATTTTTGCATATAGACTTGCATGTGGACAGATGCATAGAGAACATTGAAAAGAGTCGCGTCCAAGTTTAATGGTAAAGGCCACGAGTAAAGTCATTGCGGTGAACCATAAGAATCCCCAACTGCATATTCAATCAAATATATATATATAGTTTTATATATTAAAATCTTTTCTCACTTCCACCGATGCAAGAATCAATAGATATTGGCTCACGAGTCATGACAGTGGGCTCATATTTGTGATCTTTGTTGAAGTTTTGGTAGTTACGGGAGGTATTTTCCTCCTAGAAAAACTTTCTTAGAAGAAGAGAAGATTATACAAGTTAAAGGAAGACCATTGAACAGTGGAATAAAACCATAGAAGAGAAGTCATCCCACCGGATAAGAATAAAGTGAAGTTGTAACCTCCAAAAGGAGAAGTTGGCTCACGAGAAAAAATAAAAGGGAAATAGGATTTGCTAGAAAAAAAGTCGGCCCCAACTAAAATAACTTGAAGACTATAAATAAGGTGACGCCTTGCTCATTTTTACACACTCACTCACTCATCTCTCACTCAAGAAGAAGGCACAAGTATGATTCAAGGAAAGAAGACGCAACACTGCAACTCTTGGAGATTCTTGGTTATTATTGGTGGTGGTTTCTCTCTTGTGCGCTCTTCTTGAGAAGAGGTGTGTTATCTCTGTATGGTGTTGCTGTTGTAGCTACTTGGTATGCTAGCTCTATTTTTTGTGCTAGCCTTGTGATAGGGTTTCTTCATTATATGTTTTCTCTTAAGAGTCGGTTAATGGTTGGATTATTTTGGATGGAACCTATCTAAGAAAGGTTGGTTGGGTTTTTCCCCAATTTGGGGTTTTCCCAGGATAAACTATTATATTTCTTGTGCTTGTTTGTCTGCTTATATTTTCAGTACATGGTATAATTTTTAATGTAAAAGAATATATAAGAACATTGGTAAATCTATTTCTTTGAAAATTAAGAAATTCTAACATGATATCATAGTTGGTTACCTTCAATACAATCTAACAGCTGGAAGGAAGATCTTGAGATTTGTAGCTGCACAATTTTTTTTCAAGCTCATTGAGAACTTGTTACAAATCACTGGGACTAATTACACTTCAAATAAAATTGCCTAACCCAAGAACACTCACTGCAATACTCATATCACAGTTCGGTGAAGTTTGAAATTTTGCAAATTTTCAGATCTAGGGTTTCTACCAATGAAAATGATTACTGGTATGAGATTTGAGGATAGACTGGATGGAGCAGATAAATTCATATCGTGGAAGCATAGGGTAATCCTCATTCTATAAGAGAATGATTTGTTGGATCATGTCAATAAGGTGCTTCCAGAACTAGAAGAAGAAGGTGCCAAAACAAAATTCAAGAAAAATGAAGTCAAGCCTAAGAGGATCTTGATTGACTTGATTAAGGATCACTTGATACCTAACATATCAGAATTGAAGACACCAAAGGAAATATTTGATTCCCTAAGAAGACTTTATGAAAGAAATAATACAAGAAGAAAGATAACCTTAAGGAATTAGCTTAGAAATGTGATGATGAACAAGTCAGAAACAATCTCCAACTACTTCATGAGAATTTTGCAAATAAAGGACCAACTAGTAGCTATTGGAGACTCAGTAGATGATGCAGAGATTGTGACTACTACACTTAATGGTTTTTCAACTTCTTGGGACCCATTTGTTCAAGGAATTTACGCAAGAAGTAAATTTCACAAGTTTGACAAGTTGTGCAAAGACTATACCCAAGAAGAATCTAGATTAATATCCAAATCGCACAAGACAAATGACGAAGAAAAACAAGCTCTTGATGCTCATGTGAAGAAAAGGAAAGAAATAAGAAGTATCGGTCTGAAGAAATGTAGAAGAGAAAACTATAAGAAGGATGTATCAAAAATTAGATTTTACAATTGTAAGAAGTTAGGACATTATTCCTTTCAATGTCCTCATGGGAAAGGAAAGAGAAAACATCATGCACATGCAGCAGATATGGAAGATTCCACACCTCAGAATATGTCAAAGGAATCAAATGATGAAGAATATATGTCTTTGTCTCATCTCTCACAATTACTATCACTCAAGGAAGTGATATTTGAGTTGTGGATAATGGTGCTTCCAAGCACATGACCGGTTTCAAAAGTTCCCTTACAAAACTGACAGAGAAGAGTTCATCCCTTCAGGTGGAGATTGGGGATGATTCTAAGTACGCAGTCAAAGGAGTAGGAGAATATTCCTACCAACTTGATTCAGGTAATTCTATCTCAATTAAATATGTGTTTTCTATACAAGGCTTGAAGAAGAATCTTGTTTCTATTTCTTCTTTATAATATAAAGGTTTCAAGGTAGATTTTGTGGATGGCCAAGTTCTTATATGGTCCAAGAATTCAAGCATAGATTCTTCTACCATGATTGGTGTCTGAGAGGGAGGATTTTACAAATTTAAAGAACACCAAGAACAATCCATTTTACATAACAATACTATATCTAGTGAGTTATGGCACCAAAGAATTGCTCACCTAAATTACAGAGCATTACCAGTTTTGAGAAATATTGTTATAGGTCTACCGGATATGCAGGTAGAACGAGATGGAGTATGCAAAGTATGAACACTTGGAAATAATGCCAAGGGAAGTTACTCAAGCAATGATAGCATATCCAAAGGGATCTTGGACATCATACATTCAGATGTATGTAGACAGATTATGGTGCCATCACTAGGTAACTTCATATACTATGTCATTTTTATATATGATTACTCACGTAAGACATGGATCTATTTATTGAAAATGAAAGATGAAGTTTTCAATAATTTTCAAGAATTCAAGGATTTAGTAGAGAATCTCTTTAGGAGCAAGATTAAAATCTTGAGTTCTGATAATGGAGGTGAATACACCTCAAATGAGTTTAAATATTTTTGCAAATAAGTAGGAATTAAGAGGGAGCTAACAACTCCCTACAACCCCCAATAGAATTGGGTTGTAGAGAGAAAGAAAAGATCAATTGTAGAAGTATCTAAATCGATGATCCTTCATCATAACTTACCCATGCACCTATGGGCAGAAGCATCTAGTACAATTGTGTATGTCCAGAATAGAATTCCTCACAATATATTGGGGAACAAGACATTAGAATAATTATTCATCGGAAAGTAGACATAATTCATCCACTTAAGAATATTTGGTTTCTGGTGTACATACATGTTCCCAAGGAAAAGAGAACGAAGTTGGAACCTTCAGGAAAGAAGGGCATATTCATTGGACATATTGAGACTTAGAATTATTAGAAAATGTACATCCCCATATAGATATTGATTGAAATAAGTCGAGCTGTGACATTTGATGAACATGAAGCCTTCAGGAAGTCTAGAGAGTCTCACATGGATGAGGAAAGAGAGGAGTAGGAGGATCCAAGGGATGTATTAATGGCTGACTTTAGTCCAAAAGAATTTATTCCAGAAGATTAGAATGAGACAGTAGAGCCAGAGAGACCTGTAGATCCACCCAAAGAAGTTAAAGTTACCAGAAAAAGACCAGCATGGCTCCGAAACACTTTGAAGGAAGATGAAGAACATGCAGCTCCCAGAGGCTCATTTAGAGAGAGAAAGAGACCACACAATATTTATAGCTATGTGGTGCTAATGAGTAAAAGCATTGATTCAAAACCTTCCACTTTTGAGGAAGCCTCTAAGCATCAAGTGTGGCAGGATTCCATGATGGAGGAGTACTTGTCCATAATGAAGAATGATGTGAGGGAAGTGGTTCTGAGACCATAGGGGAAGTCATTAGTGACTTCCAAGTGGATCTAAAAGTACAAGCATGTTGCAAATGGAAACATAGAGAAGTATAAAACAATATTTGAGGCTAGTGGGTTCTCCTAGAAAGAGGGAGAAGATTATGATGAAACATTTTCTCCAGTAGAAAAGTACACTTCCATCAGATCTATTATCTCTATTGCTTCCGTGATGGGATGGAAATTACTCTAGATGGATGTCAGGACTGTGTTCTTGAATGGTGTAATTGAAGAAGAAGTGTACATAAAGAAACCATAAGGTTTTGTTATCCATGGGAAGGATTCCCATGTATGCAAACTAAAGAAATATTTGTATGGGCTTAAGCAAGCACCCAGGGCATGGTATACCAAAATAGATAGTTATCTAATGAACTTGGGGTTTACCAAGAGTGATTTAGATCCCAACCTTTACAAAAGGTTGAATATGGTTTCCCATTAATTCTGGTCCTATATGTGGATGACATGTTCCTCATAGAGGATGAGAAGCTCATATATGGATGCAAGAGGAAACTCACCTCAGAGTTTGAAATGAAGGATATAGGTTTGATGCATTATTTCTTGGGATTGGAGGTGTGACAAAGATCAAATGAGATTTTCTTTAACCAAGGAAAATATGTAGTGGAGATCCTGTAGAGATTCTGGACGATGGAATGCAAGTACATGGACACACCTATGGTTATGAATCTAAATATTTTGAGTGGTTCATCTTTAGATTTGGTGGATCCCATGATGTATAGACAATTGATCGGATCCTCGATGTACCTGGTTAATACCATGTTGAACATATTCTTTGCAGTAAACATTTTGAGTCGGTACATGGTTGAGCCTATACATGTACATTGGATAGCAACAAAGAATATGTTGAGATACCAACATGGTACAGTTGGATATGGAATCAGATATGTCTCAAATGGTGAAGTGAAGCTGCAAGGTTATACAGACTTTGACTAGGAAAGAAGTGGAGTGCATCGGAAAAGAACATTAGGATGTTGCTTAAGTTTGGGATTAGGTATGATCTCATGGTTGAGTACAAAACAAACATCAGTGGAACTCAATACAACAAAGGCAGAGTATATTACAGCCAGTGTTGCAAGCCATAAATAAGTGTGGCTTCAGAAGTTGCTTGCAAGATTATTTGATCTAGAGTTGGAGCCAACTTTGATATATTGTGATAATCAAAGTTGTGTGAAGCTTTCAGAGAATCCAGTCTTCCATGACAAGTCAAATCATATAGATATCAGATACCATTACATCTGAGACATGGTGCATAGAGGAGAAGTAGAGCTCTAGTACATATCCATAGATGAGAAGATAACGAACATTCTCACCAAGAATCTGTCTAGAGTGAAGTATGAGTACTTTAGAGACAAGCTTGGAGTGATGCAAAATGTCCACCCTCATTGACAGGGAGGTGTGATGTTTCTCCTCCAATAGGCTTCCCCTTTGGCCAAGGGTTTCTTAGATCATTCATGTGAGGTGATTGAGGGAGTAATTTGTATCCTATCACAAGTCTTTCCTATGCCATGTGAGGTGATTAGGTGTGAATGGGACTTGTAGCATGGTCTTGGACCATGGCATAGCATTGGGGCTATGGTAATAGTATTTCCCAATGAATGGGTGTGAATAAGACTATTGGGAGAAGAGAAACATCACAACATAGTCATGGAGACTACGATAGTAGCGATGTGCTACTAGACATCATGCTACTATTTGATTGCTACATAGTCGTGGAGACTATGGAAATAGTTGTGTGCTAATGGATAACATGTTAGTAGATGTGTGCTACTAGTTTATTTCTACATAGTTGTGAGACTATGGCAGTAGTTGTGTAATACTGGAAAACATGCTAGTAGTTGTGTGCTACTAGTTGATTGCTACATAGTCATGAGGACTATGTTAGTAGTTGTGTACTATTGGACAACATGGTAGTAGTTGTGTGATACTAGTTGATTGTTACATAGTCGTGAGGACTATGGTAGGAGTTGTGTACTATTGGAAAACATGGTAGTAGTTGTGTGATACTAGTTGACTGCTACCTAGTCGTAAGGACTATGGCAGTAGTTGTTTACTACTGGACAACATGGTAGTCACCGTGTGCTACTAGTTGATTGCTATGTAGTCGTGGAGACTATTGGATTGCATGGTAATAGTTGTGTGCTACTAGTTGATTGCAACATAGTCATAGAGACTATGGCATATGATGGATCTACTAATGGCATAGTGGTAGTCGTGGGACTACTAGATGATTGCAAGTTAGTCTGTGGAATACTGGAAGAAAACATTGTGGAAATATACCTCCCTAACTAAAAGGGAGTATTGATGTTTTGGTAGTTGCTGGAGGTATTTTCCTCCTAGACAACCTTTCTCAGAATAAGAGAAGATTCCATAAGTCAAAGGAAGACTATTGAATAGTGTAATAAATCCATAGAAGAGAATTTGATGCATTGGAAAAGAATAAAGTGAAGTTGGAACCTCTAGAAAGAGAAGTCATCTCACAGAAAAAGATAAAAGGGAAATATGATTTTATAGAAAAGAAGTCGGCCCTAGCTAAAGTGACATGAAGACTATAAATAAGGCGACATATTGCTCATTTGTACACACTCACTCACTCATCTCTCACTCAAGAAGAAGGTGCAAGTATGAGGCAAGGAAGGAAGATGCAACATTGCAACTCTTGGAGATTTTGGGTTATTCTTGGTGATGGTTTCTCTCTTGTGCGCTCTCCTTGAGACAAGGTGTTCTATCTCTGTATGGTGTTGTTGCTACAACTACTTGGTATGATAGCTCTATCTTATGTGCTAGCCTTTTTCTAGGGTTTCTTCATTATCTGTTTTCTCTTAAGAGTTGGTTCATGGTTGGATTATTTTGGATGGAATTTATCTAAGAATGGTTGGCTAGGATTTTCCCCCATTTGGGGTTTTCCCAGGATAAACTCTTGTGTTTCTTGTGCTTGTTTATGTTTTTCATATTTTCAATACATGGTATAATTTTCAATTGAAAAGAAGATCTAAAACTGGTAAATCTATTGCTTTGAAAATTAAGAAAATCTAACAATCTTTGTCGTGTGAACTAGTGTCAATAAGTGACTTGATAAAAAATGAGAGAGGTGGAAGCTCTCGTGGCGTGTTTTCCTTCCTATCTTAGTTATCTCTAGCTTATTTCATAAGCATATTGCTCCTCCATGGTAGCAATGATCACATATACACTAAGAAATATGGATGGATTCATTAATGTCATTATGAACATTTATATTAGTAAATGGAGTAAA
The DNA here is from genome assembly GCA_032191745.1 of Picea mariana. Lineage (NCBI taxonomy): Eukaryota > Viridiplantae > Streptophyta > Pinopsida > Pinales > Pinaceae > Picea > Picea mariana. The sequence continues at coordinate 3,133 of JASDQU010258182.1, read as the reverse complement.
ATAAATGATGATGAATATAGATGAAACAGGTCATGTTGTAAGATTGACTTCTAGATACATTCAGTATCTACACTGCTTTCCTAGATAACTGGTGAATACAACGGTAGGCCATGTATGTCAGAAGATGGAAGTATGTCAATAGAATGACTAGTAGTCTAGTCATTATAAATACAAAATTGATGGTCTTAATAAATCGTATCTTCAATGGATCAAGTGGTAGCTCATAATGGATGCTTGTGATGGAGCTTAATCTACGAGAATTCAGAACTGGATAAAGATGTTGATGAAGACTCAACCAGACAAAAAATTAACACAAGTATTTGTTAAGGGAGGGTGTTCGAGATATTAAATCCTACTTGTCTTGTGCTTAGTATTTGATATTCCTCATCATAAAATGTATTAGTTATTTTAATCTCTACGTGACATGTTTGGTTAGGAATTTATTAAATCTGGATTTTATTTATGTGTGTGGTTGAGATATTATCTCAATAAATGGATTGTATGGCTAAGATAGCCTATCTATCTTAAGCCTAAACTTGTGATGTATAAATATGTGATGATAATATAATACATATAATAGTTTTATATGAAATATTTTTTTAAATGAATCTTACTATGTAGACTCCAAAATCCCAATGAACCTTTCCTCCAATTCGGTCCCATATTCTTATTGTCGTATCTGTTTTTTTCCTATAAACAAGAAACATGCAAGGTATAAGTATATCCGTTTTTCATCCATTTGAAGTGCATAGTAACTTATTTGAAGATTATTTTCTATGTCTTCTGGAAGTATATGTTGAAGTATTTCCAAAAAACACATGTCAACATTTCCATAAAGAAGAGATCCAAAAACCTTCAAAGGAAAAGGCAATTGATTGGATGATTTTAAATACTTATCGACTAGACCTTAAAATACTCAAAGTGGATGGTGCTCAATGAAGGTGTCACTTACCCACTAAGGAGAACAAAATTTTTTCGTCGAATTCTCAAGGATCAGAATCCCCGAAATACCTGTGGGGGTATTAGCATAGGCTAGTTCCTTCCTTGTCCACCTCTATGTGATCGTGGGTCGAGACCATAGGCCGAACAAGTATGGCGCTCTTTTTCTCTTTGTGACTCAGCACTACTAGAGCGTCGAGTCTTTCAACTCTGCAAACCCTGACACGACGAAGTGTCGAACCCCGACAGGGCTAGTGAGTGGCAGGTTTCCCCCTTGGGGTCTTGTCCACATGACCCTGTCCTGTGTCTACATGCTTAAGCCAGCCAAGTGCTCATCGGCTTATCGCAATTCGTGGAAATGCGATGCATGACTTCCCTTTGACACTTTTCTCTACTCACAACCTCGCAGGTTGAAGTGTCGAGCTCTTGTGCTCTTCTTCTCCGAAATCCTAAGACACTAAAGTCAACAATGGTTGACTTCCTCTTCGCACTTTTCACAACTCACAACCTTGCGATTTGGAGCGTTTAGCCTTCGTGCTCCTATCTCGTGAATCTCTGAGACGTGAGAAGTCAACAGAGGGTTGACTTCTTTCTGGGCAACGCGTGTCCACCTGTCCATCACGCGGGCCCCACCTTAAATTTCTGCCACGTGTTCTCTCGTGCATGGCTCTCGACACTTCACTACTCGTGAAGTCAAAAATGACTCCTTTCAACCTCTGAACCCCCGAACGCATGATAGGCGATGGGGTTCCTGATCCAATGGTCCTCCCGTTCTCTGGATCCAACGGCTGTCTCTGCTCCTCGCGACTTCGCCACTCGCGACTTGGAGCACCCAACCTTTGGGCTCTTACCTTACGAACCTCCTAGTTCACGAGATTCCCTGATCTCTGCCACCTGTCCTCTCCAGATGGAGGGTCCTGATCCTCTTGCGACTTCACTGCTCGCAAAGTCGAAAGACTTCCATCTATGAATCCCAATGTCTGAATCCCCGATATGGGCGATCTCACGACAAGCGTCCGCTCTCAGACGAACGGATTAGATTTCCTCGGGACTTCGCTACTCACGAAGTCAAGATGCTCACCTCTGTGAGTCCCAATGGTCGAATCTCTGAGATGGATGATTCCGCGACACGCGTCCTCCTGCAGACGGATGACTCAGATTCTTTCACCCCTTTGGGACTTTTGGGACAAAAGTCTCAACCTCCTAACCATCGATATGCTGAAATGTTGAAATTTCAACACGTCGTCAACACGGGTCCCACAATGGAACTTCCCGCCTTTTTTGAGTTTCGGAGTTCGCCTTTCGTGGCCTCGCGAATCTTGAGGCAAGGGTTTTAACCCTTCAACTTGCGAATCCACGAAATAAGATTTCGTGAGTGATCCAATGGTATGATTTCTCCCAAACTTAAAACTTGAAAATAGGCTTATCATAACTCCCTTACTCCTCTGTAAGATCTGACGGCTCTCGAGACTTCGTGAATTCTCCATGTAGAATTTCGACTGTCCAATGCCTCCTTGATGACTCTTGCGAAGCGAACACAGTATTCCTTCGCTGTTGTTTCGGGATTTCAAGAGGATCATTCTTCCTCATACAGGGTCACTACGACTCGCGCCTTCAAATCCTTTTTCCAAAGTCTTGGTAAGATTTCTAAGAAGGGTGTCTCTATGGGAAGACCTATCCAGGGTATCACCTGAGATGGATAAGGGTATAGTTTTCCCGAGAAATGGCTTGAATTCTGAATTGATTCAAGGTGCATATATACAGATAAATCTATTTATAAACATAAGCCACATGTGGCCCTTCCATTATAAGCATGCAACCACCATTTCTGAATCAAAACACTACACAGGCAGTCTTATACTCAAACCATTCATAAAACTGCACAGACTATGAGCATATATGTCAGCATATAAATTTTAAGATGCAAGATGTAAAACACTTATCAGAAATAACACCAGAAGTGAGTGCAACTGCCGAGAGGGGTGCTTGTTTCCACCCAATTGTAGGCTCAGTGATTCCGATAAGATTTACCACTAGCCACCCTCGAGATGAGACCATGATGCTGCAAGACTGCGTCTCTCTTTTCCAGTGACCAAGAACAAGGGTTACTCTCCCCCTCCTCTGCTATCACTCACTCTCTATTTTCCAAATTTATCTTCCTTCCCTCGCGTCTGCCCCCTTCTTTCTTCTCCCT
>JASDQU010258181.1:0-15820 GCA_032191745.1 Picea mariana | reverse complement strand
TGGTGCCGCAGAAGACGACTTTATAGTCAGTGCCTCCCGGGCAAGTGAAGGTGCTGGTTGTGTCGTCTTTTGCATAGCTGTAGGCCTGTGGGCATTCACTCTTGAAGAAACGCGAATAATCAGTGGGAGGGCAATTGTCCAAAAACGACCCCGTGCAGCAATATTGCGGTGTATTAAAAGCAACGTTTTAGTAAAGTAGGGTTTTCAGGAGCTCAGACTGTAGAATAGAGAGCCCCTTCATGGGATATGGTGGTGCCGCAGAAGACGACTTTATAGTCAGTGCCTCCTGGGCAAGTGAAGGTGCTGGTTGTGTCATCTTTTGCATAGCTGTAGGCTTGTGGGCATTCCCTCTTGAAGAAACGCGAATAATCAGTGGGAGGGCAATTGTCTAAAAATGACCCCGTGCAACAATATTGCGGTGTATTGAAAGCAACGCAGGGGCTCTTGCATCCATCGGGCACCCTCAATTCTGTAGGGCACTTTGAATTTATGTCACTGCTGTAATATTATGCACTCCTCAATAAGATGTTTTATATATATGATGGAATACTGATCCCACCATACACATTAATGAGTCTATTGATTATCATTTAATATATGGCAACTGCTATAGTGAAAAGTACAAGGAAATTGTTTTAGAAAATATTATACATATCCCACCATACACAACATTAATGAGTCTATTAATTACCATTTATTTCTGAAAGTGACTGAATCATGTGCGGAGAAACGTTGAAGTATTTACTTGTCGGTCATGGCAGGTTTTGGCGCTTATAAGAGTCGATACAGACAAGTTTGATCACTTTATTCGTTAAGAGTTGGTAGGCCTCCAGTGCTTTTCTATATTTGCTTGGTCCCAATTCTTCAACCCAATCATCTCCCGTGAAACACACAATTGTAATCATTCATGTCGGCCACGTGCGAGGGAGCCACATGCCTACATAGGAGGCTAGTTCACTGGACAGGGCAGTGTCAAAGTTGAACAATCACCAAATCGAAATCCTGTGACTACTCAGACTAGATTATATTTACGATCACTGCGGACGCTTTATGAACGACCTCATATATTGTTTTTGTGGGGAAAAGTTCCAATTGCAGTGGTTGTAATGGCAAGAGCGATGCGAGTTTCTCTCGCACTCATGGCATTGTTATTATCACAGGCCATCTAGCCGGTCGCTTGTGCGACACCGTTAGTTTGAAAATGAAGCTACACCAAACTACTTAATCCGGACTACGCCTTACTTCATTAACTTCGTTTATTACTTATGTTATCCGTGTCTTATCTTATACTTAGTTGTGAAAGTGAAAGAAATCAATCATGCAAGTATCTTATACTTAGTTGTGAAAGTGAAAGAAATCAATCATGCAAGTATAAACGAAACATATGTGCGGGCCGCCAAATCGGCCTAATATCCAAAGACATCTTTACCCAAAACCGAATAGCGTGTCAAGCTAAACTCTCTTGCCACACGAAGAAAGTTTACATAAAAAACTTTAGCTCAGTAGAAGTTGCGAAAGTCATACAGTTGTTCAGTAAGTTGCCTTTGTGTATCCTTTCTTCATCATCACATAATGAACCACCTCAAACTTCATCTCTACGATACCTGCATTTCTGTCTTGTGCATCCGTCCCCTTGCTTTCAGAGTTTGCCTTCTTGCCTCAGCTTGGAGTGACTCTTACTTCCTTGCCACATTTCAATTTGCCTTAACAACTTCTTTGAAAAAGACTTGCCCAGATCTGTGACGGCTCCTCCCCAAGGAAGCCCAAGTTACCCTCAAGGATCTACTTGGCTCCTTGGGGAGAGCTCGTCTCCCTCCTTGGTCGCTGCCCCAGACTCTTCAACCTGCGATTATGAAGAAGTGTCTCCCAACTCCTTGCCTTAGCCGAATTCCAAATGCCTAGCTCGCACTAGGTTAAGTAGTCGTGCGACATTTTCTTGTGACACGACTCTTCCAATCGATGTGTCCATTCGATCGCAAGTCGACGCACACTCTTGGTTATTTGTCCACTTTCATGGGTTCATCCGACTCGTCAAGGGATGCACTTGTCTTCCATGCATGCACTCTTCCCCAACCGACGCCAACTTTAGGTTAAAGGCACCCAACTTGTGCCTTCATCCGTTTGCTTGCTCAACTACATCGCAAGATGTTCGTTGCACGTCTTGGGCATCCGTTATGCTAGCCACACATGCCTTCGACACGCCCATCATCACCAGCCGTTCATTTCTTTGGTGGGGCGCCCAACCAACCAACTCTTTGGTTAAGTCACCAACCTTCGTCGCAAGTCCATCTTCGTGAAGTCGTACTTGGTACGACGTCGCATGCCCAAGTAACTCCAACTTCACTCATGAAATAACCGAACATTTGCTGACTCGTTCGAATCACAAGTCTTAACTTGTGGAGGGAGACCGCGTGTTTTGATCTAAGCCTAGGGTATGACATGCTCCCTCACTCAAAGTCTTGTCATCTTCGACAAGCCTTCATCTAAGTGTCTTGTCTTCCAACCACAACCATCTGCTAAACTGTTGCGATGAACCTTGCTCCAACCCAAGCACTTGGGCCTCTCCCAAGTTTGCGATGGAAACAAGTTGCTCTTGTCTTCAGTCAAGTCTTCCTATATCTCTTCAATGAACCCAACGCAACAACTCATATCTTGCAAAGAAATTTGGAACGATTGTGCATGTTCATGACTTCTTTGGCGTCTTCATGGTTCAAGTCTTCTTGCTGTCGCAAGTCTATAACCAAAAAACTGGGATGTCCCAAATCTGTCCAAGTCACTTTCCTCAAGGATGTACCTCACCGAACCCATCTTCCATTTCTTCGTCTATTATCTTCATGCCCTACAGTGCCTCAGCACCATGACACCATGCACATCAACCGATCGTCAAGTCTCATGCTTGTTAACCGACATCCGTCCGAAAGATGTGATCCTCAATCGTAACCCAACTGACCCAAATTCTCTTCGGTGGTGCACATCATGAAGTTGGCACGGTGGAAAATGCACCCTGCTGCGATCTGAACCATGTGTTCAACTGAACCTCCCTTCTCTGTATGTTATCTTCGTTCCCTATAATGTCTTCACATCAAGACACCGTGCACAATCTCAGCAGTTCACAGAACAAAGTTGTCACAGTGGAAATCATGCTTAGTTGTCTGCTTTGTGACCAAACTTCATTCTGCCATCCCAGTAATGACAATGACCCAACTCATCGACTGCTCAAAACACTTATGTGATCGTTGTTGCAAATTTGCGACAATGCTTCCTCCGTCACCAAAAAATTAACTTTTCAACCACCCATGTTTAATGCACCCAAACTGACCTTGCTCTAATGCTTGAGTTTCTATGTTTCGTCTACTCAACAAGCTTGCCAAATTGTCCATCAATTCAACTCTGATACCATATATCAAGGAAGTGGTAGTGGTGAAGAGCTTAATCGATCCTTCTCTAACTTAGACCAAAATCGTCTCTGATACCATCTGTCATGAGCATGGCGAGCCTATGGTCGGGCGACAAAATCACCCGACGCTCCCAGTGACCGTGCGACACTGCAATCGTTCATTTGACAATGAAGCTACACCAAACCACTTAATTTGAAATATGCCTTACTTTATACAAGTAAAATAAACATATGTGTGGGCGACCAAACCAGCCTAATACCCAAAGACATCTTTATCCAAAACCAAACAATAGTGTGCCGAGCTAAACTCTCGTGACACAAAAAGAAAGTTTACATAAGAAGCTTTCACTCAGTAGAAGTTACGAAAGTCATAAAACTATTCAATAAGCTACCTTAGTGGATCCTTCCTTTGTCATCGCAGAATGAACCACCTCAGAATTCATCTCTGCAATACGTACGTTTATGTCTTGTGCATCAGTCCCCTTGCTCGGTTCATAATCTGCCTTCTTGCCTCAGCTTGGAGCGACCCTTACTTCCTTGCCATATTTCAATTTTCCTTAACAACTTCCTTGAGAAAGACTTGCCCAGATCTGCAAAGGCTCCTCCCCAAGGCAGCGCAAGTTACCCTCAAGGGTCTACTTGGCTCCTTGGGGAGAGCTCGTCTCCCTCCTTTGTCGCTACCTCATAATCTTCAACCTACAATTATGAAGAAGTGTTTCCTTGTGACGTGACTCTTCCAACTGACGTGTCCCTTCAATCTCAAGCTGACACACACTCTTGGTTATTTCTCCACTTTCGTGTATTGATCTGACTCGTCAAGGGGCACTTTTGTATGCAATTTGCATTCTCTTCCCCAACCGATGTCAACTTTCGGTTAAATGCACCCAACTTGTTCCTTTGTCTGTTTGCTTGCTCAACCACATTGCAAGATGTTCGTCACACATCTTGGGCGTTGTTCTGTTGGGTGCACATGCCTTCGACTTTCCCATCATCACCAACCATTCCTTTCTTTGGTGGGGCTCCCACCAATCATCTCTTTGGTTAAGTCACCAACCTCCATCGCAAGTCCATATTGGTGAAGTCGTACTTGGCACGACGTCACACGCCCAAGTAACTCCAACTTCACTCATGAAATAACCGAACATTTGTTGACTTATCCGAATCACAAATCTTAACTCATGGAGGGAGCTCGCATGCTTTGATCTAAGCCTGGGGTATGACAATTATGATTTTGCGTCATGCAAGGCAATAAGGACAATAATACAATGAAACATATATTTTTGTTACTTGAAGAATCAAATTCAGTAGTGTATTTGTGATCCTTGTAGGTGTAGGATTTGTGACCTTCGAGATCAAGAACGAGTGACCATTAACGGTTTGGGCAGTCGGGACTCCTGGCGGCGGAGGAAAACAATTGGGCACTCGCAAGATTATCTCGATTATAGATTCGAGCATCCGACATAAATGAATAGAAGTCAATTGTTAACTTTGTTGTGGATGGTTCAAGTACCGGTGGAACAATGCTTGGAAGGTTTTGGCGACGCACGAAGTTCAAGTCCATATCATATTTGTACATTACAAAACATATTTAGTGAAATACTTTGCAATTACCAAACCTTTTTTTGTGAAATACTTGGTGAATTACCTAATATCTTTTGTGAAATGCATAAATATGTGTATCCACTTGATAATATGGGTTTTTCATCAAATTAAAATTTCCTTATTGATGTGAATCTATATGGTGTTAGAGTGATAATGGTTTATAATATTATCATAGAAATAGAAATTAGAGAACCTTGAAGAGTATGGCATTGAATTTAGAGAACCCAAAAGAGTATGGCATATATATAAACAAGAGGAGTATGGATTAGTTTCCTTTGTTTCCTTTCCTACAAATACTCAAATAAAATCAAAATGATTGGTGTATGTGTAGCTTTCTATTTTTAGAGAATTTCTTCCTGCTGAAGTAGTCTAGCAGTGATTGGAGTATAATACAAGCTCCATGGGTGTAGGTAGAGTATTATCATGTGTAGTTTTCTATTTTCGGAGAATTACTTCTTGCTGGAGCATAGAAATCCACTACATGGTATTGCATAGATAAATTAATTGATTGGAGTATAATACAATCTCCACTGGTCAATACCAATGGGAAGGCAGAGTATTATCTAATGCAAGATTTTATTCATGGTTAAACTGTATGTGAATCTATCGAAGAATAAAAATGTTATTTAAAGCCCGGAGAATATTTTAGATACTTTCAGAGATAGAATGTAAGAACGCATGTAGAATTTCATTGGCTAAAACTAGTCAATTAGAATCGAGAGTCTCATTCACAATCTATGCCTTGCATTTTATTTCTATGTGACAACACCGGTCTCACATCAATCTTTGAAATATTTTTTAACAAGCTCAAATATGTGGATAGATTTAATTCAAATTGGCATACCACGAGACATAAATTACTAGAATTATTACAGTACATAAACTAGAAGAATTACTAAAGTTGTTTTCATTAATAATTATTTGTGTGCCACAGTTTTCACAATATAGCCATGAACTTTTCACAACATATCCATGAACTTGTAAAATCCTAGTGAACTATTCAAAGTTAATTGTGCATGTGTACATCATGTTTCACTCTACTTCAGATATTGGGTGCATCATCTCATAGCTTACATAATGAATGTGTTTATGAAATCCATGCAAATTTGTGATGTGCAAACTAGAGTTTGTTTATGGCCTCCAACTATCATACATATACTCAACATAAATAAATAATATTTGTTTAATACAAAAATATAATGATTTCATGTTTCACAAATTACATTATATCTTAAAGTGATTTGAAATCTATGATAGTTAAAACTATGAAGAATTTAAAATATCAATAAATAAGTTTATTCTTTAATTGAAAATAAGCATGCAATAGGCATGTATGCCATTTGGCTGTAGACATTCAAGCAAGAGTTGGTAATGGAATCTTTCCTTATTGTACGAGGCATTGCCAAGGATCCATTAATAAAGAAACATAAAATGTACAGGTTTAGGAGTTCGAAGGCCCTGCTTGTCCAAGCCCAAAAAAGAGTAGAAAGGTTGATAAGGCCTCACTATCGTTGTTACATCACTATTGTTGTTACTTACATAAGAGTGACTGCTAGATATAGATCTATGGTTGCAGTGAGGTCTCAAGGTATTAGAAATATCAAAAGTGTCGGCATAAGTGTTCCTGTGTTTGTCAGTTAGATCGAGAGAGATATGACTCCCACGCGAGATTATGGCTAAGATTATGGTTGACATACTTCCTTGGGTGGTTCCAGTGCTTCCCTCCAGAACCAACTATTATTTTTGGTTTTGTTCCTCCGATGCACCTGAATACCTATCCAGGACTTGTCTAAGAGCACTCAACAACTTGGCATACATTAATTTGGTTTATCACATTTAAGAATCCAAATATTTGATCAGGTGAAGGAAATTGGTAAAATCACTTTACCGACCACATCTCATCCGCTCTCGAATTTTTCGATAGAAATAAATGCTATGGTATTGCCTCATACTTAGGTATTGACACAAAACATGGTAATAGGTAGTTTCCCATATCGATTGGTGAATATCTTCATTGCACCTAGAAAATCATAAGTGAGATGGAGAATGTAATACTATAATATGAATGCAAGGAGCAAGTACGTTGCTAGGTGTAGGTGTCAGTCTTCCCATAACAATTTATCCTAGACTTGGGTTAGCTCTGTCAATGTGTAGAACCAAGTGTAGTAGTAGGCACTTATCAACCATGCCCCTTCTCGACTACTGGAGAAATCTCATGAACTAAGAGAATGCTTATGCATATTTACACATTGATTGAGATCCTTTTGCAAGCTCTTACATTTTCTCCAAGATGTGTTATGGTTTCGTTGGAGTCTGCTACAATGAATGAAGACAAAAATCAAGTATTAGTATAGTCTAGTTTTTTAGATTCATAATGTCCCAGACAATATAGTCTAGTTTTTCATATTCACAATGTCCCATATATGAATGTGGTCTTAGTTAACAAATATCAAGTAGGGAGAGAAACAAAATGGATAATCTTTACAAATTAGAATAACGTTTAAAAACAATAAACATATAATCCTATTTAGAATAAAGAAAATGATTTCTTACAATTTTTTGTTGGAGATATTACACACTCACCTAGAATTATTTTCCTAAGTTTGATAGTCCAATGTTGAGAACAATTCCTTAGATGAGAATATTCTCTCTAGAGAATATTCCCATACAAAATAGGGCATTCCTCTTCATTTCAAAGTCAGTTAGACTAGTGGAAGTCACTCATGCATGACAACCTTGGTTTTATCACCAACAGTTGCATGTGTCTCTCTCACTTCCACACATGTGTCTCAGTTAATTGATGATTGCATGGATCAATTAACTAGGACTAGGTGGATGTTCACTCCAAATGTCTATCAGTGAGTGTCTATATCTCTTTAGATCACTACTATGGTGCATTAGTTATTCATGTAGCCTATATCTATTGTAAATTATTCACTCTTTGAGTGTGGAATACGGTTAATGAGATTTTTTCCATTCTTTCTCTCTTTTTTTTCTCAATTTCTCTCTGCAAATGTGTGTAGTATTTTCTAGCTAGATCTATTCTTTGCAGGTTCAACACATTTACATGGTATCAAAGCCGACAGTTTGCTAAGAAAAAGCTACACTAAATTATTTTTCCAGGTACTGAAGATTGAAGAACGCAGAAAAGATGGAATCTATGTTTTACTCATCGACAATACTTCTCACACCTATTAACTTTTTGGAATGGAAGCCAAAAATTATGCTTCATCTCAGATGCAGAGGCTTGTACCAAATAACTATGGAAACTGAAGTAGAGCCTGATTCTGCCGATGAGAAAAATGACTTTCTCAATAGACAAGATATGGCCATAGGAAGTATTTGCATGTCTGTTTCTCTCGAACTTTTCCATCAAGTATATGAAGAATCAAAAGAATCAACTCCAAATGAATTATGGACCAGATTGGAGGTTTTATTTGGGAATAAAGAAGATTGTGAAGATTTCATGCAGGAGGTTGAACATATAGAGCCAGAAGAGAAGCCATTAGAATATCAAGCCTCTTATTATGAAGAGTCTTCTACAAAAGCATTTGCACAAATTTGTATTCCATTAATTGAAGATGATGTCTACTCCATTTCAGATTTGTTTTCTGAATTTCATGTGGAATATATATGGCATGCATCTCAGGGGTCACATGCAGACACTTTTCCATGTGCAATTCATGCATCTTAGGAGACAAAAAGGGATCCATGCACATCAGACTCAATTTTGATATTTTCTGAGCAAAATGACTGCATGGTTTTCAAAGTTTCATCCAAAATTTATTTGGATCTTCTTCATTACAAGAAGATAAAGTGGATATGTGTGGGCATCTCAATGGTGCATCTACTTCATTAGATCTGTGTAGACATCTACATCTTCAAAAAAATCTTCAACGAGTACTCGCTTGCACAGTTGCGAGGTCTTCTTGGAGTGAAGGACAAGGTTGCTTAGCAACTTTTTTTTGTTCTTTCTCATTTTTATTTTTTTTATGCATTGTAATTTGAGGGGGGGTGTTGGAGATATTAGGCACTCACTTAGAATTATTTTCCTAATTTTGGTAGTCCAATGTTGAGAACAATTCCTTAGATGAGAATATTGTCTCTAAAGAATACTCCCCTACAAAATAGGGCGTTCCTTTTCAGTTCAGAGTTAGTTAGACTAGTGGAAGTCACTCATTCATGGCAACCTTGGTTTTATCACCAAAAATTGCATGTGTCTCTCTCACTTCCACACATGTGTCTCAGTTAACTGATGATTGCATGGATCAGTTAACTAGGACTAGGTGACAGTTCACTCCAAATGTCTATTAGTGAGTGTCTAGATCTCTCTAGATCACTACTATGGCGCATTAGTTATTCATGTAGCCTATATCTATTGTAAATTATTCACTCTTTGAGTGTGGAATCTGGTTAATGATAATTCTTCCATTCTTTCTCTCCTTCTTCTTCTTTCTCAATTTCTCTTTGCAAATGTGTGTAGCATTTTCTAGCTAGATATATTATGTGCAAGTTCAACACATTTACATTTTTTGCATAGATTTACAAAAATTAATAATCATTGTTCTTTGTTGTTTTCTACAGGTTTACCTTATCGCAACTTCCCTTATAGGGGCATCATGGAGAAGTCCTTTATATCAACACCATGTTGAGCTAGTGACAATGAAAGATTTCACATCATGGATGGTAAGAACGATTGATGTTTCACACAACATGTTGGTTGGCGAGGGAGTTTCACACAACATGTAGGTAGGTGAGGGATATATCTCTATTACTTGAGTGATGGTTATTCTTTATCGATCGATATCTTGAGTAGTGGATTGTCTTTGGATGGTTATTCTTTATCCTTTGCTCATTAGAATCTACCCACAAAAACTCTCGACATATTGAATGGAATCCATATAGTACTCCCCAATCATAAGTAGAAACTTAATGCTAGACCCACAACAATATCACCACTTGTAATGATTCTACCAACCAAAGAGAACCCAAAGGAAATTAAATACGCCCAAAATTCCTTTTTATTCTCTATAGTTTTCCCACCCATTGGAGGGATTTAGACCTCACACTATTGTTTCCCACCTTAAACAAACAATCCAACAAGAATAATGAGCTAAGTGATAACCAACTTAGGAGAAATATTTGAAAACCCCTACAAAAAGAATCTGGTGCAACAATATCATCATGATGATTAGTAGATAAAAATCCCATATGAATTGTAGCTAACTTTAGAGGGTTTTTTACTTTTGATAAATATTAATCCTCAGCGAGAGGGTTCGAGTGTCACCTACAAATAGAGAATAGACTCAATACACATTTCCCCCCAAAAAAATGATATTAAGAATTAAATGGAAATATTAAGAGAATAAAATTACTTGATCAAAGCTTTCCAAGTCTTGATCTTGATATTTGGTTATTCAAGCAATTTTTCTAGCACTAGATTATCTTTTATACCTACACATAAATTAGTTAAGACACCTTTCTCCAACCCATTTAAGAATTTCAAATGAAAACTAGAAATTAAAATCACTTTCTTAACTAACTTTGGGTTGTGTGCAAGCTAATGATGGTCTCTCATGATGCATTAGTGGCAATGCAAACATGGAAAAAAACAATATGTTAACTTGGAGGGATTATTCAAGGTACTTTTACAATGAATTTGAATAATGTGTAAAAGATTAAATGTAGGAAATTGAAATAGATTTTTGAATATATAATTTTTATTTATAGAAATTGTGAATAACTATGTGAAATTTCAGTTTTTCTAACAATGGTATGTTATTTTTCAAGCAAAATATAAGGTATATGTCTCTGATAGTGCATGTGTTGAGTACCTTAACGATGGGATTTCCTTAAGAAAATTGTATAATTGTAGAGAACCCATTGTTCTAGTGTGGTGTATTTAAATTCAAAATTTATAATATTAATTTTATTTTTTAATTATGAAAGTCAATATATCCCTAAAATTACAACACCTTTCATTAGTGCAAGTGGATCTTAACATTATCAAACAATTTTTTATTTTTATTTTTATTGTAGATCTTGGTATCTTTTAGTGTGGCACACAACTTTTTAAAAATGGTTAAGATGATAAAAAAATATAGCATAAATAAAAGAGGTATGTATTTTGGGATTTCGATATATGTCAAGAAAAAAATAGATAAAAAAGAGTAAACACTANACACACACACACACACACACACACACACACACAGAGAGAGAGAGAGAGAGAGAGAGAGAGAGAGAGAGAGAGAATTTGCATAGTTGACTCTATCTGTGTCTGTAGTTTCATTAACAACGGATTTATGTAGACTATAGAAAAATAACATAAAAAATAGAGATATAGAGAGGTATTCATAAGAAAAAGGTTTTTATGTATTTGCAGGCAAAAACACTAGGTTTTTCATTCTGAACCGAAATCCAAGAAAACTAACTCAACATACACATATTCTAGAGTTGTCATTCATGCCCCCCCCAAAATTGAAATAACGTTTACGCGCTCTAGGAATGCGCACATGCTCTAGGAATGCACACGTATTCTTGGAACACATGCATGCTCTTATGCCTTTTTTTCTATTTGTTTCCTTCTCTCTCTTTTTCCCCCCTCCTCCCTCCCCATCTCTCCCCTACCCATCTACCCTTCACCTTATCTCACCTCCTCCCCCTTTGTCCCTCTCACCCTACCCGCTCATGCCCACCTCTATTCCATATAAATACAACTCATGCATGTGGCTTAATCAATTATTAGTATATTTTCCAACCTGGTCTATAAAAATGTAACGTTCCCAAGTGGTTTGCTTGGAACATTTGGAGTTTGAGTGTTTTTTGGGTGTGGTATATTGTCAAATAGTTTGTTGATTTGTTTTATTTGGTGTGTTAATGTTCTCTTGTTATTTGTTTTGCAACAATAGTTGTTCTCATTAAGGAAATGACAATTAACAACAATCATACAAGTAGGAAAAACACATAAATGACCACAAACTCAGATCTGAATTTATTTATTAAATATAGCTAACCTCCATACCATAATAAAGCAGATCTGGAATACATATAGTAGAATGATGAGAGTGGCTGATAATGCCTCTGAAATAAAATAGAAAGATGAAGATATGAAATTCCAATAGCCCTCCAAAATGAATAAAAAATATCTCCAAGAACCAACTCGTGCCCTTGATGTATGTGTTGTCCTCTCTAGTAAAGTGCACCCTTTCTGGCTGTAGGAACCCAAGCAAATTCAGCCTCTTAAAAAATGGTCTCAAACCCTCTGCAAAATGATGCCAAACTGTGTAGAATGAGTAGGCTGAAATATATGATGAGTTTCCCCAAGTATAGAGACCAAAGTTCTCCCAAAGTAGAGTCTCCCAAACCCCTAGTGCACCCCTCAACAGGAAATTTTCCCATCTCTCAAAATGAATTAAATATGGATTTGAATCTCTTGGAAAATGAAAAGGAAAATTTCCCCTGATGTGCACAAATTCTCTATTAGGATATCTCTCTCAAAGGAACACAATCAAACCTCTTCTCCTCAAGACAATGCAACCTTTATTGCAGAAAAATCTCACTAGTGCACCCCCTTGTCAAACTGATAGTGTAAGTAGATCTGAACTGATGTAGAATGGTGAGGGAGGATTCTTTCACCTCTTTGTCCAAGCTTGGATCAAGAACAGGAGAATCTTTCACTCCCTTGTTGATCTCTAGGGTTTATTTAGTCAAAACCCTAAAAACCCCCAAGTAACATGGGCTCTCTAGCTAAGAAGCCAGACATCAAAATATCAAAGAACATAATGAGAGAATAGAAGCCCCTATCTCTCTGTTTACCTTGTCTCTCCAAGTGACTTTTACTTTACTTTTAATATTCCTTCATAAAATCACTTTATTAATTAATTCATCCTTTTTCCTCTAAAAAGTGATTAATTTGTTCTTATGGCTTCTCCAACCACTGAAAGTCACTTTTCATCATCTTATCCTATAGTTCTCTTCCTCTCAATTCCATTGAGCTATTACACTAAGGTGTTTCTTCACATATTATGCCCAAAATTACATCCTTAGTGAATTTAATTAAAATATTCTCAATAATAACTCAAAATTATGGAAATTGTCAGAATGCAACAGAACCAAAGACAAGCTATGTGGAATGGATCCTGATGATGACATATGATGAATAAGGTGAGTCAGTTCCAATAAAAAGCCTCAATACCTCTTGATCTCGCTATCACCCCCAACTGGCTACTCTGACAGGAATCCCAATCTGTAATATAAGTAAATCCAAAAATGGGGACATCATAGTCCCTCCTGCTCGAATATTGCTTTTCCTCAAACAATAATTGAATCAATATATGTATGATCCCAAATTCCCATATCCACCCATGTGACATGTAGTACTCTCCCCTCAAAACATGGTCCCTCCAAGTGCTCACCATGCATGCCACCCAAATTATCTTGATGAGTAGAATGATCATGTGTAGTACATCCTCGATCAACTCCTCAAGAAACCGCTCCACTCGGATCTCAACTCCATCAAACTCTGTACTACCAAGCACTCCAATATCTGGACCCCAAATCAATATGTGAGCTGCAGTGCCCTATAAAGTATAGTCCTATAAGACATCAACACCATAAGTCTCCTGAAGACCCCCAATCAATGGAACAAGTAAATACCATATCCATCCATCAAGGAGTATCTCACCTAAACCAATATCCAAACTACCCCCTCCAATAGAATACAGATCCCCTGCTAATCAAGAAGATGATCTATTGATATACTTGATCCTCAACCAAGGAGATCCATCGTGCCACCTAGCATTCTCATGTCGACATGCTCTCAATTCCCCTAATAAGGGAAGGAACCAATCATGTGAGTCCTCGAAACTCCCATGTTCTCCAAAAGAGAACCAAACCCTGCATCACAAAACTATGAGGGTGCCATACCAAGTGTCTCAGTACTTATCGAACTGTAAACCTCTGACCGAAGTGTACTAATAGCTATGTTTTTTGGTCCATGATCACTAAACACGGCCTCCCTGACAACCCACACTTACCTGCGGTGTCCCATGCTATGGAAATATCCATATGATGTCAACCCTAATATATAAATCTAATACACTAGGGTTGAGAGATGCTAGCATACTCTCCCAAATCTACCCTGAAATGAGGGCGAATAAGGAATCATGCCCTGACTTGTGATGCTGACATACCGAGCATGCCCCCATGTGCCTCCTGAAATCATCCTCGATATCCTCTCAAGAGAGTATCTCTCTGATATGTTGATGAGTCCTGAAATGGACAAGTTGTACAACCATAGGTACATCATGTATGGTCCTCAAGATATCTGACGTTTCTTATTGCAACCATACATCCTACCAACTGACGTGATAGTCCTCATCAAAAGCATCTATTCTACTCTCCTTCCCATCCTCATCCTACTGAGACTCTAAACCTATATCCACCTCTGGAATATCTTCTTTCCCATGATTGAGGATTCTCTCAATCATGCCCAAGGCCTCATCTACATGTCTCAAGTGAACCTCCCATATTTTGTTGCATATAATGAAGTATCCCCTGTCAGGAGATCCCTACCTAACCACTCTCCATGTCCCATGCAACTGCATATCTTCCCCTAGATAACTGTAATTGTATGTAGGATTGGGGAGTGTCATATGCGTTGGTCAATACCAAGGACTTGATAAGAAACTCATCCACCGACACCCATGGTGAATAATCGCATGTACTCCTCACTAGTCTCAAACCAATGGGTACGACAATAGGTAACTCCAAAAAATGATGATAAATCCCACTCCCTCCACCATCACTCATATGATTGTTGCTATTGAAAAGGTGATCTCCTAGATCCATGTAATGCTGCAAAGAATATGAATATCCATGCTCCACTAATTATGTATCCTCCTTGCACTCCAATGCATCCACCTGAATCCCACTATACACCTCTTCATGCCCCTATGAACTACCTCTCATCATTGTATGCCTCTGTATACTCATGCAAGCTCCTGCACCCTCCTACATAATCATATATTCTAGGTGTACTACTGGGTCAACCTCTACATGGATGTCAACCAATATTGGAACCCAAATGGAGGTGTCCTCATAAATGTCCATAGATATGGAATCCCCATGTGTATGTGTATGACCAACTATCTCAGAATCCTCATGGATGGTGGTCCTTGTGACACTTGAACATCCTCCTGCGTCTTCGAATCACATATCTCCCTAATCATCAGTGATCCTAGGTACTCCTCACGTTCCTCTATCATCTGCCACTCCTCTACCAAAGCACCAACATCCTCTAACAATGTAGCTGAAGTATATAATTGACTCTCTGTTGAGATAGATGTAGTGGATCCCTAACTAGCCTCCTCAAGGAGCTCCTCTAATATGAAATCTGATTCTTGAAGGGTTTTCCATGCACCTTCCAAGAATCTCTTTGTGCTTACCAACTCATGAGTGAGTTGGTCCACCTTTGTCTCCTTCTCCCACAATTCCTTATCATACATCTCGCCAACCTCCAAAAGGTAATATCTATCCATAAGTAATTGTTGGTAGTTTGTCCTCATCATAGCTACTCTCTCCCTATGTCTGGAAGTCATCAAGGGAAATCTCCACATCCTAACTATCATTTTCCATCAAGTCCCTCCAACAATACTCTTCCACCAATGCATGTGAATCATCAATGTGTCTAATGTCTGTCATGATCATGTCCTCTCTAAACCTCACTTGTCCTGCCAAATGTTGTGACTCTTGATGACTATCCTGTTGAGGTGCTACCTCATGAATCCCATTGCTAATATCATGATCTAGGTGGATATT
>JASDQU010258180.1:0-15842 GCA_032191745.1 Picea mariana | reverse complement strand
AAGCAAGGGTTCCCTGGAACACATCTAAGGGCCCTAGACACATCCAGGGACTTATATCAACCACCAAGGAACACATCCAAGGATCAATCCAAGCACTGAGCAAGGATTCCATGGAACACATCTAGGAGCCGTAGAACACATCTAGGGTCTTACTGCTTGGTCTTAGACCAAGAACCCCAGTCATCTATTGGGGGCCCTCACAAGGGTCTTTTGCCATGGCTCTCATTGCTTGGTCTCATACCAAGAAACCCCGAGAGTGTGTTGGGGGCCCTAGTCCATAGCTAGGGTCTTATTCCATCCTCCAGGAGAACGGCTCTTGCAGCTACACTAAATTCAACAAGTATGATCCAAACTAGGCCCTCTCTAGCCCAATATCTAGAAGGTCCAATGTGTCCCAAAGAAAAGAGGCCTTTGTTTGCATGGTGTTCGAGGAATTTAGGAGTGATGGGAGTCCCCTCACCTTCAAGTTCATCTCACGAGCATGTCTAGTGCACTCCTTTATGAGCTTGGATTGTACAAACTCGTCTACTACAAAGAGAGTGGGGGTCCTTTTCCTCCCTTGAAAAACCTATTCCCAAGAATTGACATGACTCTCAGTTTCTTGTTTGAATATTACCTGTTGAGAATGAACCTCCTCTTTCTTGTTCTTAAGGTCCAAAATTTATGCATGTAATGAGTCTATTGGTGGGTGGAGGGTTTCTTGCAGTTTATTTTCAGCCATCATTTTATTAGGAATGAGATTCAAAAATTCTAGCTACAAGATCCCATTTGAGAGAGTACATACCCCATCTTATAGTTTAAGATTTTCCTCTTCAACCTACTCCATCCTCTGCACCAAGTCATTGAATTGAACTTCCCAGAAATCTATCGGATGACTATCTAATGCAATATGCATATAGATTTTGTTGATGTTGTTTTTGATGTCATTTTTTTCCTCCATTGATAGTTTTTTGGGTTGTTGTTGTGCTCTTGGAGAACCCACAGAGAGGGATAGTAAGTAAGTGGGAGTGAAGAGGTGGTTTGGGTTTGTGTTGAGCCTTCAGATTGAGGAGAGAGTGGGGTAGAGCATCCTACGGGTAAAGGGAGTGAGGGAAAGATAATGGACATGAAGGTGGTGACAAAAGGAGAAGGGAAGGGCCATAGGGGAAAGGTGGGACAGGAACAGGAGGGAGTGAAGTCAAGGAGAAATGTGTATGGGTGAGGAAGAAGTGGGCCAGCAGAAAATGTTGAAATTGTAGATGGCGGTGTGGAGGACACGAGTGAGGGTGTCCACTAGGATGAAGAAGAGGTTGAGTGAATCGTGGCCATGGGAGGAGAAGCCAAGGAGGATGCCTATGGGAGGGCATGAGAGGCCCACACACCAAACACAAATACTTGTGACAGATGGCCATTATTTTGTATAAATAGATCAATGATCTTTGAATAAGGGATCCTTCCAGTTTAGAAACAAAGATAGGTAGAAGAAATATAGGAACCTAGGAAAATCAGAAAGGTAATATTTGGAATTTGAATATCTTCCCTGTAAATTAGATTGTTTGCCTAAAAAATTTGAAATTTGTGGCTAAGGGAATTCAATTTTGTAACTTGTACTTCGTATAGTAGTAATATGCATTTAAGGACTTTGTCTTTCTGCAGATAACTCTATCGAACTCTATTTGGTTGAAGCAAGTCGCTCCTAGACTAGGACTTGATTTGTCTTTCGATAACATGATTAAATTTTGTGTCAAAATACATTCAGAAATTAAAAATTTCAATGAGCTACACAACAAAGTAATGGTCTAAATGAGAAGACAGTATTCTTAAGCTAGAGATAGTCTATGGAGCTAGAGTTACCTATTGGTAGCAGAAGTTAGAATAAAATGAAGTACTGAGCTAAAAAATATAAATGAGCATGTAGAAGAGACACCAAGAAGAAAATCCTCAAAGGCCAAATTCAATACTTGCAACAAAATTTCATGGACCTGCAAAGTTTAGAGGAGAAATTCAATCTTTTAATGAAGCTGATCTTGCCAAATACAATCAACAATTTGACTAGCAACCATGGAAGGATTTCCTACATGGCAAACAATAATAATGTAAATGTTTGGCCTAGTATTAGCTCTATTCCCTCGAGCAAAATAGGTCACTCAACTACATATATCCAAACTTGATGTTTTGACCCAACCAGCCTTCAAAGTTGAATCTGGCCTGGTTAATCCCTAAACTTTTAACATTAAAACTTAAAGTTAATATTTTAGTTATATCTACTTTCATTAACAACATTAAGATTAAAAGTTAACAGATTACTTTGTTTCTAGATGGTTTGGTAGTGAAATCAGACCCATCTGACCTCTCACAGATAAGACGAGACAAGATAATTCTATTAATGTCCAACACATGACAATAAATAGGTCAAAATGATTGCTAGGTACAAAAAATCAATACACAAGTGGGAGTGTGAATGCAACTCCTATAAAAAGAAGATCTAATATATGAGATCTAAGACCTAAAATCAAAAGCTTATCATATAGTAGTGAGATACAAAGCTGGGAACCACAAAGAAGAAATAATCTCTGTCAAGAGTTCAAAACCCTAGAGGCCACTAAAGATTGTTGTTAAGAGTGTTCAAGGTCTCCTTGTGCCACCACCTACTGATGGGGCAGAGAAATTTCTGACCTTTGAGACAGTGCTTGCAGTGTGTGGACCTTTCCTGCCATCCGAGGTCAAAACAAATAAGTTCTTGATAGAATATCATGTGAACAAACTAGACCTGGAAGATCTAAAAGAACAGATTTGTGGTGCATCATGTTGCCAAGAAGACGCCACCCTCTATTAAGATATAGAGGAAGAGGAATGGTTGTTGTGACCAGAATATTATCTCAAGCCTAAACACAACATGACTACAAGGGTCTCACAGGCATAGGTCAAAGGTCTCCCCATGATCTCGTGCATCTGGAAGCTGATATGCAAATACTCTCAGCATTGAGATCAAATACTCTCAGCAAATACTCTCAGGCATCATGGCAGAGATCAGTGTCATACATAAAGGGAGGAAAAACAACAAGTTAATCATCATTTTCCAGCTTCATTGAGCTCTAGTGTGTGGTCCCATTAGTGATTAGTGTCTTCCCATGCCCATTCCCCGGAAAGCAACATTGCTAGGGGATAAACTCCCTTGGTCTATTGAGCTCCAAGCTTATTGGTAATTGTTAGAAGTGGAAATACTCTTTTTTGTCCTAACATTCAAGCTATTTTTTCAATCTATGAGAATTATATGTTCAAATACAGAACCATCGCATGAAAAGGAAAACCAATTACGAAAAATAGTGCACCTGCAGATGATCTGAGGTTATTCCATCCACCACATATTTCCCGATGAATATGCTTTTGGTTATTCCAACCAACCGCACCTGGACTATTAAAATTGTCCTCCCCTTCATCACTCCTTTGCTTCCTAGTATAACCTCCGTAGCTTGTTTGTATAAATTGCTTCCCTGAAAATATTTATCTTTTTGTATTTGCACTAGAATTATCTATTTACTATATGGAGATGAGATGATAAAATACATTCAATTTGTACTATAAAGAACAATCAAAGAAAACACTCATCAAGCTAAGCATATAACAGCCAATTCATATCTAGGAAACAATATCACATACAAAAACAAACCAAATGCTACATCAGGCATGTATCTTTCAAATGATATTCATAAATGGCTAATCACAAAAACAATAGGTTTTGTATTCTCCAACAAAATATTATGTTATCCATGATTGGGACTAGGTTTGAAAATGGCGAATCACAAAAACAATAGGTACAATATTCTCCAAGCGAATATTGATGCTTGTTTCCAATATTCATAATAGTGAACAGCTCCCACCTCGACAAAAATTCATTCAAACTATTTTTTAATTTTATGTCAAACAAGAAATGGTTACAAAGTGAACTAGTTGACAGAAAGCAGCAGAAAACCAAGCAAAACAATTGGCGATTGATATCATACCTTAAAAAAGGGTCATCTTTTCAAAGGTTTGAGGTATGAACTATTTGTTACAAAATAAATGATAAAACAAACAAAAAGTAGTAACTGCATCTACCAAGTATGCCTCCATAATTCAAAATCATTTCAGATCCACCTTTCCTGTTCACTTATGTTGGACTGAAATCACCATCATCCATTTTGACTAGCATCCCAATCAGATACTTTCTCAAAGAAAATAAAAACTCTTCTTATCTTCTTATGAATGCAAATACCCCTTTTTTCTTTCTTTTGTTGGCAAATCCCAAACTATATTCATCCATTTAATTTAGATTTTTTGAGTTCTGGAAAAAAATTGTAGTAATGCAGAAAAGAAATACACTAAAAGTAATGGAAAATACATGAAAGCATCATCATGCCATATCATTTGAGCTACTCGGTTAAAGATGACTTTTTCTTGGATGAATTAAGGTGGTGTCTGCATCCAAGTCATTGAAATCTTGGAATTCATATAAAATGTGGTAAACTGCTTTTTGCGCTCTCATTGAATGCAAAATACAAGATATTATATACCAGAATGCCTACATCTCAGGTCATATATAACCTGTACATGTTACATATAATCATGATGGAAACAAAGTATCGTGTTCCAACAAAATCATATATTTCTCATACATAATTAGATCCATCTCTGGATGATGATGGCAATGGCACATCAAAGCACATAACTATATGACATTTTAACTTTAAAATGAACCTTAAGAGAAACAAAATACCCTTAAGAAAAATACCAAACCCACCACATATTGGTTTTACAGATAATATTCAGGAACTTCTCATGCCAAAAACAATTCTACCATAAAGTTTGGGACAACTCTACAGCAAGACAGTGCCAACCAATTGTGCCATTTATTATCCTACTAGAGATAATATCTTACATCACAAGAAATGATCAAGTACGATGGTTTAATCTTTTGGCCACATTAGCTACAGAGTTATGCCTATAAACTATAGCATCATAGAATGTAGCTATGAAACAAATAAAAAACAAATTCATATATATTAACATAGACAGGAAAATACAATTGCATGCTTTCTGGGAATGTCACATTACAACACACCTCTCCTTGCTTCTTGCTTCCTACTTAGACGTAGAGGAGTTGGGCTTGGGTGCCTACAAAAGACTTTAGAATACCTTTAAAAAACCAACAAAGCAATAGAAAAGACAGATAGATCTAAAGGAAAAAGAACTCAACTTGACATCATGTTATTTGCAATCTGACTTGACTTCATCATTTGTATCATGCAATTTGACTTGACTCCATCATTCATATCATGCACATAGTAAAACATCATTCGTATCATGCACATAGTCTAAGGACAAGATCTGAACATCAAAATATAGGACAGGGGCAATTAATGAGAATAACACGAATTACTAGCATCTATAACCAAATCAGAAATATATGGCATGAATGGTGATTAGTCATAGACACATTTTCATATAATCTTGTTCTATGATAAAAAAAATATGTGCCTAGAACTCATCAAACTCCCCCAATCATATTAAATTTGTCTCTCTATAGGTTGTTGATATCTAAAGCAGTAGATATAACATCACTAATGATTAGAAACCATCATCACTAATGGTTAGACACCATTGCAAGAATTGTACATAGGCAATGCCATTTCTCATTTAGCTGGCCCACATATTGCACAAAATTGGAATGGACATGGTAATGATTTTCCACTGGACTAGTAAATGCTATAAATACCATATAATAGTCACAGCCATCATATTGTCAGTAAAAGCTACTCTATTTCAGATGTCAACAGTCGATTTGAAACTTTTGGGACAAGCAAAATGACACAAGCATGGCCTTTTCTTGTTTCTCAAAAACCATATTGGAATGCCTACTTTCCTTCACAAAAGCTAAGCCCTGCTTACAGATTTTTCTCGCAACTGGTTCAAGCAAGTCTTTAGCATCTTTCCTGATAAACTTCTTCATTTTCCTCATATATCCATATCTATTGAGAGTTCTGGTACCAGGAAAACCATCTGAAATAGATGAAGTGTGTTGATTCTCATTACTTCCATCAAACTCCACCATGGATGATGAGGCCCTTTCTTCAGTTGAAATAGGATGCTCAGCATGCTTATTGCTACCAGAGCCATCTACAAGTGCCACAAAACCTAACGGATTGGACATATTTGAATTACTACACAAAATTTCTTTTGTCTTCACTTGAGGTGAAAAATAATTCTTAAGGACATCCTGAAGGACCAAATCATCATCTACAACTGGAATTGCTCCTGTCAAAGTTTTGATAGAAAATTCCAGACAAAGATCTTGCCAGAAATCTCCAAAAGGTGAGACAATTTGTTAGTCCTCCCTTTTTTTTGTTCATGTCAATTTCTCCTTCAATGCTTTCTTTTGTTGGCCCTTTAGAAGGACTAACATTATCATAATTGGCCCAGAGCTCATCCATTTGACGATAATGGGCATAGTGTGTTTTTCCTGGCTTGTACAGGTGGACTTCTGCCCGCCAACTTTCATAGCCTACAAGGAACTCAAACGAATACAAATAATATCTCAATTCTAAGTGAATTAAAGGAGGTATGTTATCACACCACCTGAGAAGATTTATGGTGTGCCCACTTGGGATTTCATCAACATCATACATGATAACCAGGTCGTCTTCCCAAATGCCTAAATCTCTCAGAAGTCTATCCAATACCACTCTCTGTTGTGCTTCTTGTACAAAGGGACTCTCTCCAGGTGAAAGAGGCCACCCCCTAGTAGTTCCATACTTCAATTTGGCCTCTGCAAATTCAAATTTCTCCCTGTTCATAGAAAATTTCAATGGCTTTGGCAGGCTTGTGAATGTTGTATTGGACTCGAGAATCAGAAAATTTGTCACAAAAGGATCCAACTTGTGCCATCTGATAGTAAGCAGGTCCAATTCCTTGCTGAATAGAACGACATCAAACACACGACGAGGAGTTTCTCTAATTCCCCATCCATGAATGACACAGAGTTTCTCCATGGAAACATTCTCAGCATAGTAGTGAGGGATATGGTGGAAGGGCTTCAGTGGAATATCCCACATAGGGCGTAAGAAGTAGGATAATTTTTTTCCATGGAAGTAAATTCCAAGAGCGCAAGTAGGTATCATAACAAACAAAAGGAGAAAGGACTTCAATTCTATTACAGTTGGAATACAATGAACAATAGCTGTCATGTCCAAGATACCTTTGCTAACATCCTGTCATCAATAAATGTAATATCACCTAGGTGTCTCATAATACATCCTATTTCAATTGTTTGTTGCTGAATTCTACTGAAAGAAAATATCAATCTTACATATCAAGATAACTTTTAAGTTTAACAATACAGTTGGCCCATATTTCCAACCCAAGAGAACAGAGCATAAATGAATAAATTTCCAGCCTAAGAGAACCATAAATTTCCGGCCCAAGAGAACATAGCAGAAATGAATAAATTTCCAACTTAGGAGAACATAGTGAATACTGACCAGGATTAGTTTAGAGACTATGAAATGAAATAAAAAGAAAGAATTTGCAGGTAGAGTGGCAAAGATAGTGAATACTGTCCCTATGAGTTTTGAGGGCCTCTAAATCAACCGAGAACTTCGAAAAATCCTTAGACCATGTAGAAGTTGGAACTATGCCCTTTCTGGATTTTTTACTTCACCAAGTTCTAACAAGAATAGAGCTTTTTGGTCTGTTTTGGATAATGCATATACAACACCTCACATTGATAACAAAAACGACAAAGAAACAACAACAAACCAAAAAACCCCCACAAAGCATGACACTAAAACTATAAAGCAAAATTGCAAATAAATAAATAAATACACAAAGCTTATGTCAATGCTGCAGAGCAAACGATTTCCAAATCAAAATAATTGTCCTTTCCCTATCTCTATAACAAGCGTGCATTAGACACTAACAATATTGAATAAGGCAAGGCATAAGAATGAAACAAATCAAGCAAAGCTGAGAGCAATTAATAAACAACTCAAAATTGTTCCTCATTCCAAAGAAATTGTCCCAACATATGCACTACTGTACAAGAAAGACACCATCATGCCAAAATAGAGTATAGGAAGGAGAGAACTGAAACACAAAACCATATAATGGTTCACAACTCTATCCATTCAAACAAACTTATAGTTTGTCTATGGGTGTAAATGAAGATAGAGAGATGAACAAAGCTAATGAAATGAGAAACCCAATGAAGCAAATTTGTTGAAATGACAACATATCAAGAGATGAAGAGAGCCAATGAAATGAGAGACCAAACAAAGMAAATTTTCCATATGATAACATATCAAKAGGSTGCCRCRTAGAMTTGTGAAAAAAGGACACCATAGTKCCAAAAYAGATGATATGAAGGAGAGAAATCAAACTCAAAACCATATAATCCTTCACAACTCTAGGAGTTCGAACAAACTTATAACCTCCCTATGGGTGTAAATGAAGACATAAGTGATGAACAGAGCCAATGAAATGAGAGACCAAACAAAGCAAATTTTCCATATGATAACATATCAAGAGGGTGCCACATAGACTTGTGAAAAAAGGACACCATAGTGCCAAAATAGATGATATGAAGGAGAGAAATCAAACTCAAAACCATATAATCCTTCACAACTCTAGGAGTTCGAACAAACTTATAACCTCCCTATGGGTGTAAATGAAGACATAAGTGATGAACAGAGCCAATGAAATGACAACTTAAACAAATAAAATTTTCCAAATAATAGCATATCAAGAGGGTGATGCATGGAGTTCTAAAAAATAGACACCATCGTGCCAAAACAGAGCATATGAAAGAGAAAAATCAAACAAAAAACCATATAATGCTTCACAACTCCCGGAGTTCGAACAAACCTATAGCCTGCCTATGGGTGTAATTAAAGACAAAGTAATGAACTAAGCCAATACAATTGAAGATAGAGTAATGAACTAAGCCAATAAAATAAGAAACCAAACAAAGGAAATTTTTGCCAAATAACAACATATCAAGAGGGATGAACAAAGCCAATGAAATGAGAAACCAAACAAAGAAAATTTTCCAGATGACAAGATATCAAGAGGGTGCTGCATTGAGTTGAAGAAAGGAGGGACTGAACAGTTTCAAGCCACTTAATAAAAAAACTCTTCTAAGAGTAGACAAAGAAACAAAATTGAATATGCCAATTGTAACAAAACTGCACTGCTAACAACGAAACCATTTCATAGAATCAAAATTAGAGTAATTATAATGGCCAAAAGCAGGGTACTATTTAAAAAAGACAAAAAATTGACAATTGTAACAATAAAGTATCATGGCAGAGTACCTGAGACAGTGCCAAAGAAGGTGATCGCTAAAAAGACGAAAAAATAAAATGCATAGCCTAGTCAAATGTTCAATTAGAGTGTTCACAGCTGAAACAATTGTGAAGCATTACATGGTTTGATTCTCATCATCCAAAAAGATCTAGCAAAGACCTATCCACATATAAAACACAACTGCTCCTAAACCCCAAAAAAGAAAGCTATCCAATGTGGCACATTTGCCATGACATTCACATAATGCTACATAGAACACGTCAAGAAAGAAGTTGAATAGACACAAGTATTCTAAGTGGACTAAACTTCCCTGTAATTAACAAAAATATTGCACAAACCCCAAACCTCCCTCGAACATAAATCTTACTCAAACCCCAAACTCAATGTAAAAATTGCATGATAACACAGAATTGTGTAGTTATGAACAAAAAGATTCAGACATGAGCAAAACTTCCCAACAAAAGAATTGCAAGATTGTACTCAGCAATCCTAGCATCCACATAATGCTACATAATACATGTCAATAAATAAGTTGAACACATCCGAGACTTCTCAATGGACTAAACTTCCATAAAATTAACAGAAAGCTCGTACAAGCCCCAAACTCAAAGTAAAAATTGTATGATAGCACAGAACCATGGAGTTATGAACAGAAGGATTCAAACACAAACAAGATTTCCCCAGAAAAGAACTGCAAGCCTATAGTCAATAAAATATCACTTCATAGGCATTATATAAAATCAACCCGCTTCTACAAAATATGCCTAAAACACCCTAAAATGACAAAACATGCCACATATTTTACAAGAAGCACTGAAGATCAAACATTAGAGCCAAAAATTGAAGAATTTCTAGCATGTATATCACAATCGCCCTTGTGCATTCAAGATTTTGAACAAGCACCACAAGAAGAGCTTTCTGTTATGACAATTAAGGAGAGCCAGATAAGCAAAGAACATTTCAAAATTTGGTTTCAATTAGTCATTAGGCCACAACACCACTCCATTTTTCAACATTCTTTAGCATCAAATCTTTATGATCGACTAACTTTTCATGTCCAAGCATTCATTAAAGTATTTTTTCAAACTTGGATATGAGTTTACTTATGATCTTATTACGCAAATGGATGCATTGGAAATTCTCTTATACTTGAGAGAATGACTTATTTCTCTACAATAGAGTAGGATAGAATAGAATAAATAAATAAATAGGTGGAATGAGTTCACAATAAGACCTTTTGGTTCAAACTTTTATGAATAATTCATCAAATCATTGTTTAATACTCATTTGGAAGGATTTCATGGCAAAATGTAGTAAGAACAATCCTATTTTGGGTAACCATATAGGATCATTTTGGAAGAATGTTTTTAAAACAATATATCTCTTGAAATATAGTTTTTAAATTCATTTTGAATTTTTCAATTTGGATCAAAACTCAAAAAGATATGATCAAAACAAAAACTAGGTCTCAAGTAAAATTTTGAGGACAGAGTTAGTACAGCCTTGATTTGAGGGGTCTAATGGAAACATTTTAACCTGATATTTATAGGGAAGGTATCCTTGGAATCTAGTTTCCAAATAAATTTGAATCACCTCAATCCGACATCATATGCAAACCTTATGCTCAAAATACTAACTGCTTGTCGAAAAATCTGCATGTTGGTAATTCTAGGACTTGAATATTCATTGGCATATTTCACATCTCAAAACTTATTATTTTAAAAAAATGTTTATATGCGAGATACATATTCAAGTCTAGATCAATACACAATTTGAATCATCCCATTTGGAGGTCAAATGAAAAATGTATGCCACATTTAGTGATTGCTTGTCTTAAAATCAGCACACTGAAACTTTGCCCCCTAGGTTTGTTCATCAGCCATTTTTTTATATCAAACCTAAGTATTTTAAAAACCTGTTTCTACTGGATATAAAAAAATGAATCTAATTTAATATCCAAGTGGAATCACATCGATCCAATCTTTCACGAGAAAGTTACACTCTAAATAATGACTATCGGTCTAGTCAAAAATTCACAAGCAACTCTATCAAATATGGTCATCTTCACCATTTTTAGCATATCATTTTAAATTCTTTTGAAAACTTGTTTATACTAGAAGTAGCCATATGAATTCACTTTAACTTAGCTTTGGAATCGCTCTAATTGGACATAAAATGAAGATTGTGTGAACAAATTACCGCTAGTAGGTCTAGGTTGGCCACCATTTCTCAAAGGGGTAAACAAATGCATTTTCTTTGTATATCATCTTTGGACTTGTTTTTCAAGCACTGCTTACATATTTCTTGGAAGAAGAGAGACTGTACACCTCTCTTCCTCCTTCATCTAATATTGTATCGTAGGCAAGTGTTATGTTTTTGCAAGTCCCAGGAAGATTTAAGGGGTGAACTCCATGGTTGAAGGATTTTTCAAAGTCAATCTTTAAAAATTCATATCTACGAATATGAAGTGAAAATATTCAAGTTAAAACAAAGAGAAAATTCACTTGATGTTGAATTTATCCAAAGAAACTCAAATTTCTTGAAGATTGCTTTCAGTGGTTGACCAACAACACCAACAATCATATAACATGGATCGAGATTAACGCAAAAGATATGAAGCCAATCAAAAGGGGAAGAAAACAACTTCACTTCCAAGTCACATCCACTGCCAAATAAACCTTTCATATTTCATATTGCTCATGGTTTCATTCATCATCCATATAGTAACATCTATGAACATTTGCACTTATTTCACTTGTGAATTTCGTCAAATAGTTCGTTATCATACCCAGACCCACTATCAAATCCTACCATTTAGCTGTTGTAGCAACTTCGGTATTCTTCTGGCTTATGCATTATGTCAAATAGTTCACTCAGATACTAATAATCTACTGTAGATCTCCTTTGTTGCTGCTGTTTGTTTATTATATGGCTTCTGGCTTGGTTTTAATGTTGTGGGTTATAATGGTTATAGAAGGTTTATTTACCAAACATGATTTTATTACATCCAAGATAGAAACCATAATCACAAAATGCCAACACTTAAACACGCAGTTACAACCAACAAATCAGAGATGATGTTTGGGGTTGTAACAGCACTTGAAAACCCCCACTATACTGCTGCAAAAATGAGATTTTCCACCCAGAATTCGGCTGCCAGCAGTTACTTGACTCCCTTGGTGAGAAATCATCCTCTCCACAACAAAAAACAGTCCAGCAAGGATATAACGCTGCCCAGCCACAAGACAATTCGCCCAGCAAGATGATTATATGGATCAGCCAAGGAAGAACATGCCCCGCAAGGTAGTTCCACCCCCCAATAACAAGAGATTCAACCTACTATCATCATGCTACTGTCATCACGATACAGGACTCTGTATGCTTGAGAATCTGCTACAGGTCAAAGACCTGAAGGATTGCAGATTAAAAGTCTTTTTGTTTGACATCTAATGCTGCCATTGGCCAACATAATGTTTGAATCTGTTGAGGTGTGAATATGATTCTTTTTGTGTAGCCATCGTTTCTTGTTTAATCACTAGACAAGGTCATCTCAATCGGGCACATACTATCAAGTCAAATGTGAGGATAAATAACATGGTGGATTCATTTATAGTTAATGACAGGTCCCACCCACAAACATAGGAGAAATATACAACATTGGAGAGAATGACAAAG
Organism: Picea mariana; assembly: GCA_032191745.1. Classification (NCBI taxonomy): domain Eukaryota; kingdom Viridiplantae; phylum Streptophyta; class Pinopsida; order Pinales; family Pinaceae; genus Picea; species Picea mariana. The sequence goes on along the minus strand of JASDQU010258180.1, from coordinate 2,849 downwards.
CAGATTAAGGAGGTAGGGTATATGACAGATACCAACTTTGTGTTGCATGATTTGGAGGAGGAGCACAAGGAATATGTTATCTGCTATCACAATGAGAAGGTTGCAAGATACATGTTTATATTTTCTATGGTGAAGAAAATCTGCATGCAAAATTTATGTTGACAGAAGTAGATATATTTGTGGAAGTGTCAGAGAAAGTTGGAAATAGAAACATAGTTTTCAACACCTGTGAAAATTAAGATAGAGAAGGCATTTAGATGTGTCACACAAGACAAAATTTATCTGCAAATTTTGAAAATTTTGTTGAGGAAAGAGAAACTGGATGATTTGCGACCTGGTTTTGAAGCATCCTTAATGTTCATATTAATGTTCATGTTCTTCCTAATACACAACTAGAGATTGTTAGTGTTCCAAAGCACCCTTTGTATGATGGAGCAGTATGTCATGCTTATTATGAGAGCACAACAAGTCAATCACAACTAAGTAATCAAATTATGGTGAATGAAATAAAATTGTACATCGAGAGTTTTATGAGTGAGATGACAAAGTGGGACTAACAGGAACCTTGTTCTACATGATATCACACATGAAGAGCCATCCTTCCATCCTCATGGTGAGAAACTTGCAAATTTTTTTTGGTCTCATCAACACCATCATTGAGACACCTATCTGGATATAAAAAATAAAATAAAATAAACTCTGTGTGTGCAATGACTTCCATACCACCATCAAGTTCATCTCCAAGCTTGTTGGCTGGGAATTTGTTGTGCGAGATGCCCATTGCTTGCATCATTTCAACAATGGCCTATGTACCTGAGGGGAATATTGGTAATGTTTTAGAGTAAGTGCAATTGACAATCAGAGTGAAGCATATTCTGAGATATGTTTTTCAGTGGAGGTGTAATACTCCATGGTTTTACAGATTCAGTCTGGATGGGTAATACAGTAAATCAGAAGAGCACTTCCAGATATTGCTTCAGGATTGGGTTCAGAAATGATTTCCTGATCCAACAGGAAACAGGGTTCCATAGCCCAAAGCACTAAAGAGTCAGATTACATTGCTGCAAGCAGAAAAGCAATGTGGCTTAGGAAGCTACTCTCTGACTTGTTTGGTTCAGAGCTTGAACCCACAGTCATTCACTGTGACAATCAGAGTTGTGTAAAGCTCACCGAGAATCCAGTGTTTCATGACAGATCGAAACACATTGAGATGAGATATCACTATGTCTGAGACATAGTTCGGAAGTACATTCTCAGCATTTAGAATGTTCTAACGGCAGAATAGATAGCAGATATTTTTACCAGGCCATTGTCCTTAACAAAGTTTGTATACTTTCGTGACAAGCTTGGTATAGCTAAGAATGCCTCTCTTGCTGAGAGGGAGTTTTAAATTTAAAGTAGCTATAAGAGCCATTCTCCGGGAGGATGGAAAAGACCCTAGCCGAGATCTAGGGCCCCCAGTGCACTCCTAGGGTACATGGTCTGGGACCAAACAGTCAGTGCCATGGCAAAAGACCCTTGTTAGGGCCCCCAGTATATGACTGGGTTTCTTGGTCTAGCACCAAGCATCAAAGACCTCTAAGAGGGCCCCCAGTATATGACTGGGGTTCGTGGTCTGGGACCAAGCAGTTAAAGCCCCTAGATATGTCTAGGGCCCTTGGACATGGTCCAACGTACCCATGCCTGGGGCATGGGTTGATCCTTGGTCTTGTACCTTGGTGGATAAGTTCTTGGTCTGGGACCAAGAAGTAAAGACCCCTAAGTGGGCCCCCAGTACATGACTGGGGTTCTTGGTCTGGAACCAAGCAGTTAAAGCCCCTATATATGTCTAGGGCCCCTGAACATGGTCCAGGGTACCCATGCCTGGGGCATGGGTTGATCCTTGGTCTTGGATATTAAGTAAGTTATCAACCATAAGGCCAAGCCCTAATGGCTGTAACAAATACTTCACAACAGAGGCAAGGAAACTTGCTTTCATCCAACAATACAACCATGGAAATTATGCTCAATATCAAGTAGAATGTTGGGAAGACATTGGACAATAATTATATGTTTGAGTTATTGTTATAAGTAATTGATTAGATGCAATAAGTTTGAGCCATAATGGCTGTAGCAATCATTCATAACAACAACAAATTAGTGACTTATTATGTCAAGCGTTCAGTTACAATTAGCATGAGGATGAAGCTAGACACCTAAATTCTCAAATAAATTCCCAAATATAGCTCTTAATAAGTATAACAAGATACAGATGTTAAACAATGATTTCAGCCTACTTTAACCATGACATTAGGTAAGTTATCAACAATAAGGCCAAGCCCTAACAACTGTAACAAATACTTCACAACAACAACAAAGAAACTTGCTTTAATCTAACAACACAACCATGGAAATAATGCCCAATATCAAGTGGAATGTTGGCAAGACCTTGGAAAATAATTATATGCTTGAGTTATTGTTACAAGTAATTGATTAGATGCAATAAGTTTTATCCATAATGGTTGTAGAAATCATTCATAGCAGTAGCAAATTAATGATTTATCATGACAAGCATTGAGTTAGAATCAACATGAAGATGAAGCTAGACACCTAAACACAAAACCTACCTATAAAACACAAAACCTACAGATGGGGACAATATGTGCGAGCTTCCACCCAGCTCGATGCACTTCCGTAGCTTTTTTCCTGTCATAATTTTGCAAAATTTTATTACATACCCAATACCTCTACTACCCCAAGCTCTTATCCTTGAATCTCAAACTCAATGGGAACATGGACCATTCAACACATTCTTCCCCTCGAGCTCTCTCCTTTCACAAATGCAAGGGTTACATCAGACTCCTTAAGGA
>JASDQU010258179.1:5941-16123 GCA_032191745.1 Picea mariana | reverse complement strand
ACCTTCGATGCTTCCCTTGCAAGCCTAGTTCCTTTGGGTCTCATCTATGTTATAGAAATTCTCCCCCTCCTCAGCTTTGTCAACTTAGAAACCTTGAAAGGTTTTCTCTGTGCACGTTCTTCTTGCACTTTCTCTTCTGAGCTTATGGGCTTAGAACAAGTCCATTCTCACACACTCCTGGTGCTGTTGAGATTTTGAATAACTCAATTCAAAGTATTTCTTGAAAAGAAATGCTTCACGTCCTCCTAGCATTCTTCTACTTGTTGCAGACCTTACAGAGCTTACAGAGTGTTCAACAAATTTGCAAGTCTCTCTCATTGACACTTCTTCTCTCTGAACTCGAAATAGAGTCCCTACTATGCACTCTATGCACACACTCAATGCCCTCCTGGCAGAGCTTTACAAAACCTTCAGTAGTTTTGTTACTTCTTTATGCCTCCCTTTGCACAGTTCCTCCTCCAGAGTATTCAATAACTTTGATGCTTCCTTTGAGTTTGTGAATCCTCCTGGTGTGCCCTCCTGGCACATTCTTTCTGACTCCTTAGAGTTCAGATGCGCATGCCTTGTGCTGGCCTCAAAACTTCTCATGTTCCATTGTGCACTCCTTGCACAACCCAAAGAACCCAGACTGATATCACAACTTAACAGATAGACAAATTCTATCTATCCCTGCAAATGAAAATCTAACATACATCTACATCATTCATTCGTGAAACTTAAATACATGAACAACGATATGCAGGAAAAATTGCTTTTCTATTAATCCATGTGTCTCTATACAGATAATTTACAAAATCTGGACTGTAATGAGTCTCAACTCTCTTTCTCAAGACCTCTCAACCTGAGATCCCTCCTATTCTTCCCCTCTACTCTACTCTTAAAGACTCTTTCCAAAAGAGGGCTCTCTTGAGATTATCCTCTTCACTGTCTTAGTGCCATCACTTTCTCGGCTGAAATTGTACTCCTATGGCTACATTACATAAATGGATGTCACAGACTTGATTGATATGGACTTAGTTGCAGGTAACCATTAAAGGAAACCTCAACCACTACCTATAAAAAGGCACAATCTAGCATTAAAAGCCTTACAACATTTATTGAAATTTTGAATTTCAAAATTGAGAGGGTTGTGCCTCTCCTTTTCTCCATTAAATGCGTGTTGGATGTGCTGGTTGGTTGGCACACTACTGACATGGAGCGATGCTCCTGCATCAACATGAAAGTTATAAAAAATAACATGCTAGGGATGATGATTTTAAAGAAGTATATGATGCATTAACACACAACAATTAGCAATCAAATTATTATATGCATGACAATTTATTATATCATCTTGTTAAACTGTGTATACCAAGATATGAAAGAGCGATTGTAATCAAAGAAGCTCATAAATCTCTCATCTCTGGTCATTTTAGGGTTTGTAAGACAATTGCATAGCTATAAAGGTATTTTTACTGGCCTCAAATGAATGATACAATGTCTCTGTATATCAAAGGGTGTGTCATGTGTGCCATAAGTAAGTGTAGCAACCAAAATCTACCATTATATACACCACTTCCAGTACCTTCACATCCATGGAAAAGTATGTCCATGGACTTTGTAGGGTGTTTTTCAATGTCCAGAATAGGTCATGATTATCTATATGTTGTGGTTGATAAATTAAACAAGATCTGTATTCTAATTCAATGCAAGAAATAGGTCACAATTGAACAAACAACGTAGATGTTATTAACTAATGTATGGTATCATTTTGGATTTACTACATCTATTTTATCATATCGAGACTCTCATTTTTGGGGAAATTTTTTTTCTCATTTATGGGAAACAATGGAAACTAAGTTGAAGAAGAGAACATCTTTTCATCCACAGACAGATGAAAAGATAGAGGTGGTGGAAAAAATAGTTGTAAATCTACTTTGAGGATAATGAAACAAGCATATTAAATTATGGGATGAACAATTAACTAATATCCATCATACTTATAATCATTCCATGCATTCATCTACTGAGAAAAATCCTTTTGAAGTATGTTTGGGGTACTTGATGAAATCACCTATGGAATTTTCCTTTGGATAAGCAGGGAAAGAAGATGGACAAGATGATACAGATAAATATAAGAGGGTCACTCAAAATATTCAACAGGTCCATCAAGTAGTATAGGAACAATTAGAGAAGAGCCAAGACAAGTCTAAGGAGAGGTATGCCAAACATCAGGTTGATCATCAGTCTAAAGTCGGTGTTCAAGTATGGTTACATATTAGTAAAGATAACATGAAACTTGAAGGTAAAAAGATAAGGCTAATCCAATATGCCATTCAATATCGAAGGAAATATTTGTACTAATTCCTTTCATTTAGATATACCAACTTACATGAAAATGTATTCAGTGGTAAATGTTGAGAATTTGAAGAATTATGAGCCATCTATGTTCATGGATAAATATGAAAGTATTCAGGTTCCAATAGTTGATGATTTTTCTCTAGAGTATTTGGACGAGCTACAGGAAGATGTCATTCTCGACAGGAGGATCATAACTTCACAGCAAGGTGATGTGTAATATCTTCGAGTTGGTATTAAAGAGAAAAAACCAAGTAAATCCAAATGGATGGAGATATAAAGTATGAGGGAACTCTACCCTCACTTAGTTGTTGAGTAATAAAAAAATTTGTTGGTCAAAAAGTCTTCCAATGGGGAGGAATTATCTAGAGGAACTAGGAATGCTCACAAAGGTCCAAAAAGATCCAGAACCTCCACAGAGGTCTAGAATGGTTCATAAATTCTTAAACTTCAAATGCTTCTAATGCAGGCGAGGGTGATCTCACACCTCCGACTCACCCGCTCATAGGATCGATTACAAATCCCCTCTCTTCTGAGCCAAAGCGGCTCTTTAGATTCCTTGTGGGAATCCTCTACTTGAATTTGACCCAGTCCACAGGTCCTTCTTTTCCTCCTCTCAGCCTCTACACGAACCGTGTACAATTTCCCCATAGGAAAACTGTTATCGGGGTTCGGGTTTTCGATATTTCCGTTGTTGAGAGTCACCGACCCTTTGAACTCTCAATCCCTGAATCTCTGATGAGTGCTTTTTTCCATGCACTGGCCCTCCTGGCTCAGTTTCTGACACATATGACCAGTTCCCTGTGACCGTGGTCTTTCCTCCTATTGGGATTACCTCCTATCGGAGTTTCGGCACTTGCAATGACAATGAGAGCACGTCCTCTGGATCCTCGATCCTCCGATGTCCGACGCACTTTACTTTGTGGCTAGCCCTCCAGAATCAGCCCCTGGTTGACGTGACCATTACTTTGTGACCATAGCCTTACCCTTCCATCGAGGTTTCGAGGTTCACGGTTTTAAAATGCACGAACTCCTTGTGCACGGGATCCCCGATTTGCCGATCCCTGATGCACTCCTTTCCCGAGCTTCTCCTTTGTTATGACGACAATTGGCTCTCACTACACCTCTTTCCTCCTGCTCTGCTGTGGTGACAACTGTACCCCACTCATCGGGGTTTCGCATATCGCGAATCCAAAGTGCGCGAACAACTTGTCCTTGGAAACTCCGATTTCCTGAAGAACAAAATACCGACGGTGCCCAATCCTTTGCCACCTATCTCAGTGTGGCCCCACGCTCCAAGGCCTTATTGAGAAATTACATTTCACCATTCTATGATGCATGAAACCTTTGTGCTCGAGATCTCTGATATCCCGATTCCTGATTTACCGATGAAGTCTTCTGACGAGATTCTTCCGGTGGCACTCGATCGCTGCCACGTGTCCTCCTAGATGGACGATCCTGATTGCTTTGGGATTTCGAGACTTACAATGTCTCGGTCCTCTTGTCTTCAGGAACTCTGGTTTTTTGATGACTGCTTATGCTGATTGGCTCCAGATCCCCGACACCTGTCCCTCAAATGGACGGTCCAGATATCATCAGGATTTCGCAACGGATGTTGTCCCAATTCTCATGACCTCAAGAACTCCGATTTCTCGATGGTCGATATCCCAATGGCTGTCGGTCTCTCCTTCTGTCGGCTCCTCCTGAGCTCCTCCTGGATGTAGACTCTTCGACGATCTAGATCTGCTTTGCTGCCAATCTGACAGTTGACGCTACTCCCCCTGAGCTTTTACGCTTTCTTCCCAGACTTGGAAGAAGTTTGATTTCTCCAAGGACTCAGTCTTGGATTCTTTCTCTAATGANTGGGTATTTAGCAACCCTGTGAGAATCCCTCAGTGGATTCTTACTTTAGTTTTTTTTTGTTTTTTTTGAACTCAAAGAGTTCTCTTTACCTCTGTACCTACCTGCACACTTTCTCGACGCCCTCCTGGCAGAGTCTCTTTACTACAGAACGTTCATTAGTTCTAGGTCCTTGTGCACCTATGCACTCGCTCGATGCCCTCCTGGTAGAGCTTCTCATAATCCTCAGTGATTCTGGTCTTTCTCAACCTCTCAACAGAGTTCTTCTCCAATGCAATTCATGTGTATGCTCAATGCCCACTTGACAGAGCTCCTACAGAATCCTTAGTGGTTCTGTATGCAACTGTGTCTCAGCCACACAACCTTGCCTCTTGATATGTTCATCAACCTCAAAGGTCTTTCCCTGAGTTGTTGATTCCAGTCCTGTGCCTCAGCACGTCTCTGTCTGACTCCTTAGAGTTCAGAAGTGCATCCTCATGTGCATGGCTATCATAACCTCAATGTTCTGTCACACCCTCCTGGTGTGAAGCCTCAAAGACCTCGACCTGAAATCAAACAAACTCCTTCAGAATGCATCCACATAACACATACATTCATAGCATATAATGAACACTCACAGACATGCATATAAGACAAAACACATGCAGGAAAGACTGCTTCTGTATATATTAAAAATGGAAAATGCCTATATCTTACAAGAGTGTTCTCGAGCTCTCTCTCAGTTCTCCAACTCTACCATCTACTTGAATAGCTCAAAATGAGATATGAAAATCTCTTTTACCTGAGGCTCATTCCTCCAGGCTCAGCCTAGATAATTAATTACATTCAATTACAATGAATGGGATGTCTAGTCCAGGATCAGATCTAGATTTCAACCATTCTTGGCATTAAAGCCGATCCTACCTAATGCCTGCTCAAAGGCATGGCTTTCATGGCTCACCAGCCTAGATAATGAATTACATTCAATACAAATTCAAATGAGGTTGCGCCTCCCTTTCAGCATATCAATGCATGCGCGCTAACGTGGCTGGCTGGATGGCTGGATGCATGGAGAGATGCTCCTGCATTATACTCCTTAGCTACAAGATTTATGAGCTTTTACTCATGTGCTTCCCCTCTAAGGTGTTGGAAATCCACCTAGATCCCAAATCAGTCTTTGGAGCTTTCCATCTGCTCCATTTTGTTGTTGCTGCTGCTTCCATTGTGCTGCTGCTGCTGCTACTTCTTTCCTTCTTCCCAGCTGCTCCTTGCTGGTAGTTTGTGCTAACTTCAACATCAGCTGCATGATCTCCATGATCACCTTATCCAGCTGCACCTATTGCTAGTTCTACTTCTGCAGTATCCTCAGCTGCAAAAATTTTTGGCCATTGGGAAGATCGCTATGATCCCCCATACCTCCTTCATCCGTTTCCAACTTCACCTGTTGGATGTGCACGCCCTGCACCTTTACCCTATTCTCCAGGGATTCAATCTATTCCCACAGATCAACAAAACATACGTTGTCTGTGTCTTCTTCATTGACTGCAGTGTTTTCAGCTTCCCGGCTGAAAATATCAAGCCACTCCTCGGAATGCTCGTTTCCCTCTTCTGCTCCTGCTGCAAACTCCCGTGTTGTAGTGTCTTCAGCTTCAACGCTAAATGCTTTGAGCCATTCCTCTAAATTCTCACTTTCTTCTTTGTCTTTTCCTTTGGCTGTCAGCTTCAATGCTACAGCTTCTTCAGCTTCTCGGCTAAAATCATTGAGTCGTTCCTCAAAATGCTCATTCTTCCTTTCATCTGCTTGGGCAGTCTCAAATGCCTGCTCCAATTTCCTTTCTTTTCTAACAGTCATCTCCCGCTGTGACTATTCTACTTTTGCACCATCTGCAACATCAATTTCTGCCTCCTCTTGGGCACATGATAGGAATATTGAAATTCCCCCAATCATCACATGGCTCAAATCCTCTTCTGTCAGCTGCATCTATTGATCTTCTTGCGAGCTCATCTGCTCTATCAGCTTACCAGGCTGAATCTGACTCATTTTAGAGTTCATGAGACCCACAGATAGTCTCATCTGCTCATCCCTGCCCACCTAGAAATATGGGATTCTTCCACTGCTTCCCTGGCAGATTATGAGATCAATCAATCCCATCTTCATCAACACTCCTTGCTGAATCGAACTCTCCATTGAGTTTGTGAGACTTTCAGATAGCCTCAAGTGCTCATCTCTACCCATATGGCAATATGAGACTCTTCTACTGCTCTTCTGGCAGTCTTCGCGATCCCGCAATGATCTCTTTTCATTGCCCAGCTGGAAATGCAAAATTCCTTCGTTGTCTTCATGACAGTCCTTGAGATCCTCAGCTGATCTCAATCTGTTGCCCTCTTGGCAATCTGGAATTTCTATTTTTCCCTCCTGGCAGTCCTTGAGATCCTCAGATGATCCCAATTTATCTTCTTCATCATCCCAATCATCGAGAGTCTTTCTAGTCTCTAGCCAACAACGATCAATCATCTCTTCCTCTGTGGCCTTGAGGTTTCTAGCATACCTCAACCATTTTTCCAATAGTCTGCGCTGCCTCCTGACCATCAGCTTCTTGACTGGCCATTTTGCCTTTGCCTTCTTCATGGGCAAATTTTGCATCTGTCTCCTCCTCGTATCCTACCGCATCCGCAGTTTGAGCTTCTCTATGTCTGCTTTTAATTCATAGAGTTATCTAGTCTCTTTTTCATCCCATTCGACAAGCCTTTCTGCCTTGCTCTTCTTTCTATGGTCTTCAGTAGCCATCTTTCTATGTCTATCTGCCTCCTTCACAGATCTACTACTGTCACTCTGTATCTTGAGTGTGTCCAGCTTCATCTTCTCACAGTCCTACTGACTATCTATGGACTGTTGCCTACCTGCAAACAAGTCCTTACAAAGTCCTCAGTAACTCTATCTTCCTTTTTCTCTCACCTCTCTTCACCTGAAATATACAGATAAATTTCTGGCTCTGATACTACTTGATGCACGCGAGGGCGATCTCACACCTCCGACTCACCTGCTCACAGAATCCATTACGAATCCCCTCTCTTCTGAGCCAAAGAGGCTCTTTGGATTCCCTGCGGGAATCCTCTGCTTGAATTTGACCCAGTCCACAGGTCCTTCTTTTCTTCCTCTCGGCCTCTACATGAACTGTGTACAGTTTCCCCACAGGAAAACTGTTATCGGGGTTCAGGTTTTTGGTATTTCCATTGTCGAGAGTCACTGACTCTTTGAACTCTCGATCCCTGAATCTCCGATGAGCACTTATGTCCATGCGCTGGCCCTCCTGGCTCAGCTTCTGACACATATGACCAGCTCCCCATGACCTTGGTCTTTCCTCCTATCGGGATTACCTCCTATCAGAGTTTCGGCACTTGCGATGACAACGAGAGCACGTCCTCTGGATCCCCGATCCTCTGATTGCCGATGCACTTTACTTTGTGGCTAGCCCTTCAGACTTAGCCCCTGGTCGACATGACTGTTACTTCGTGAACACAGCCTTACACTTCCACCAGGGTTTCGGGGTTTGCGGTTTCAAAATGCACGAACTCCTTGTGCACAGGATCCCTGATTTGCCGATCCCTGATGCGCTCCTTTCCCGAGCTTCTCCTTTGTTATGACGATAGCTAGCTATCACTACACCTATGTACTCATGTTATACTATGGTGACAACTATACCCCACTCATCAGGGTTTTGCGTATCATGAATCCAAAGTGCGCGAACAACTTGTCCTCGGAAACTCCAATTTCCCAAAGAAAAAAATACCGACGGTGCCCGATCCTTTGCCACCTATCCTCCTGACACTCAGTGTGGCCCCATGCTCCAAGGCCTTATCGGGAAATCATGTTTCACAGTTCTACGATGCACGAAACCTTTGTGCTCGGGATCTTCGATATCTCGATTCCCAATTTTCCAATGAAGTCTTTTGACGAGCTTCTTCCGGTGGCGCTCGATCGCTTCCATGCATCCTCCTAGATGGACGATCCCAATTTCTTCAGAATTTTGAGACTTCCAATGTCCCGGTCCTCTTATCTTCAGGAACTCTAGTTTTTTGATGACTTCTTATGCCAACCTTCTCCAGATCTCCGACACCTGTCCCTCAAATGGATGGTCCAGATCTCGTCAAGATTTCACGACGGATGTTGTCCCAATTTTCATGACCTCGAGAACTTTGATTTCCCGATGGATGATATCCCGATGGTTGTCGATCTCTCCTTCTATTGGATCCTCCTGAGCTCCTCCTAGATGTAGACTCTTCGACGGTCCAGATCTACTTTGCTACCAATCTGACAGCTGACGATGTTCCCTCTGAGCTTTTACGCTTTCTTCCCAGACTTGGAAGAAGTTTGATTTCTCCAAGGACTCAGTCTTGGCTTCTTTCTCCAATTATCTCCTGAACCGTGAGCTTCACCATGCATATAAAACACTGACTCCTCCTGAGTTTTCTCTTTCTTTGAATCCTCAAAGGACTCTTTTGACTCCTACGCCTCTGTGAAGTCCTTGCGCGCAAAGCACTATCTGTCCTGAGCTTCTACGAGTAATCAGACCCCTCGAGGGATTTTTACCCTTCTTCTCCCTCAGATCGAGAATAAAATGGATGCCCTTCTGGCTATCCTTCACTCCAGCAACCTCTGGCTGAGTGCTTCTGGGTATTCAGCAACCCTGTGAGAATCCCTCAATGGATTCTTCCTTTAGTTTTTTTTTTTTTTTTGAACACAAAGAGTTCTCTTCACCTCTGTACCTACCTGCACACTTTCTCGACACCCTCCTGGCGGAGTCTTTTTACTACAGAATGTTCAACAGTTCTAGGTCCTTGTGCACCTATGAACTCACTTGATGCCCTCCTAGCAGAGCTTCTCAGAATCCTCAGTGATTTTGGTCTTTCTCAACCTCTCAACAGAGTTCTTCTCTAACGCAACCCATGCGTATGCTCAATGACCACTTGGTAGAGCTCCTATAGAATCCTCAATGGTTCTATTTGCAATTGTGTCTCAGCCACACAGCCTTGCCTCTTGAGGTGTTCAACAACCTCAAAGGTCTTTCCCTGAGTTGTTGATTCCAGTCCTGTGCCTCAGCACGTATCTGTCTGACTCCTCAGAGTTCAGAAGTGCATCCTCCTGTGCACAGCTATCAGAACCTCAATGTTCTGTCACACCCTCCTGGTGTGAAGCCTCAAAGACCTCGACCTGAAATCAAACGAACTCCTACAGAATGCATCCACATAACACATACATTCACAGCATATAATGAACACTCACAGACATGCATATAAGACAGAACACATGCAGGAAAGACTGCTNATACCCTCCTGGCGGAGTCTCTTTACTACAGAACGTTCAGTAGTTCTGGGTCCTTATGCACCTATGCACTCGCTCAATTCCCTCCTGGCAAAGCTTCTTAGAATCCTCAGTGATTCTGGTCTTTCTCAACCTCTCAACAGATTTCTTTTCCAACGCAACCCGTGTGTATGCTCAATGCCCACTTGGCAGAGCTCCTACAGAATCCTCAGTGGTTCTATCTGCAACTGTGTCTCAGCCACACAGCCTTGCCTCTTGAGGTGTTCATCAACCTCAAAGGTCTTTCCCTGAGTTGTTGATTCCAGTCCTATGCCTCAGCACGTCTCTGTCTGACTCCTCAGAGTTCAGAAGTGCATCCTCCTGTGTACGACTATCAGAACCTCAACGTTCTGTCACACCCTCTTGGTGTGAAGCCTCAAAGACCTCAATCTGAAATCAAACGAACTCTTGCAGAATGCATCCACATAACACATACATTCACAACATATAATGAACACTCACAGACATGCATATAAGACAGAACACATGCAGGAAAGACTGCTTCTGTATATATTAAAAATGGCAAATGCCTGTATCTTACAAGAGTGTTCTCGAGCTCTCTCTCAGCTCTCCAACTCTACCATCTACTTGACTAACTCAAAATGAGATATGAAAATCTCTTTTACCTGAGGCTCATTCCTCCA
>JASDQU010258174.1:0-10516 GCA_032191745.1 Picea mariana | reverse complement strand
TGGGATAATCGAAGATAATGTAGCATTGAAGGATAAAGTATTTGTCACTTTTTTCTTGAACATTACACCAATTTTAATAGATCTTCTCCTAGGAAGTCAAAACATCCGGTGCATAATTCTATAGTGAAACCATCTGGGTCGAGACTCTTATCCTTTTGAATTGTTTGTAGTATCCTCCATAATTATTCCTTGGATACTTCCTCCATTAGGATTTCATTTCCTTGAACTTGATTGATGAAACTAGGGAAGCAACCTTCTACCTGGAGAATTGTATCCATGGTGGTTCTAGGGTATACTTTGAATAGGATTTTAAGTGAGTAGATCCTTCCTATACTATATCATCAAAGGAAGAACCTTTTGTTCCATATTGTGTATCAATGGACCAAATTGTGTTGGAATGGAGAATTGTATCCATGGTGGTTCTAGGCTATACTTTGAATAGGATTTTAAGTGAGTAGATCCTTCCTATACTATATCATCAAAGGAAGAACCTTTTGTTCCATATTGTCTATCAATGGACCAAATTGTGTTGGAATCCTTTGTTCCATTTGCAAAATGATAATTTTTTTTTAGTATTTTCCTCTCCTACTTGTAACTAGAGGGCTTGGATCCTCAAGCACCATTCCTTGTCCCTATTTAATAAGATTTTTCTTAWGMTTTGTTYGAGTKTTTGAAGCTCTTMYTTTTGTTCTTTGGATAGAGGSTAATCRRCCTYTTTATCTTGCATGYCTTTTAATTTATGTTATATRTCTAGARAGGTGTTGRCTTCCTTCATCCTTCTATCTTTATTCCAATCAATTSAGACATATTTTTCCCWTTTGATATTAGAAAATAAATAAATAGTGGGAGATTCTAGTAAATGTGGATTGTAGGGAATCCAATTAGTTTTGATGGCTTGGATATAAGACTGTTCCTCCAACCAACATGGGTTGAATTTGAATGGACTAGATKTTTTTTTATGCYYGGGCAAATCTATAAGAGAATTGGATTATGATATGAACACTTCTCCSCTTGAGTGAAATYTCTCACTATGTGTCCACATGCATGGCATCATCCACATCTAAAAGRGATTCCTTCATAGTMTAGATACTAGTGATAGAGGGAATCATAATGTTGTATAGTGATGTTATCTACTAGCCCCACCTAGAGCTTTAGTTCAACTAAAATACGAGCCATCCCGATATATATATTTTTTAGATAAGTGAGATATAGTTCTTCTAAGAAGCCCAAGACATTTCCAATCTCGAAAAACACATCCTCTAGCCAATAGTAATGGTGATCCAAGGATGTGCATCCATACCAGAGTGATTTTAAATCGCCCCATGTTTGCATTGAAATCCATTGACCACCATTTTAGGAAAAGAGTTTGAGCTCCAAAGATCCACCTACCTTTAAGGACTCTATCAGTGTGTACCTCTAACCAAAATTTCCAGACTAGCCATTGTTTTTCTAGAATAGGATCTTGGGTTATTATCCGAGAACTTTTGATAAGGTCTACAAGGTCCATTTTCAAAGTGTGTCAGCTGACAAGCCCTTGCTAGAAAACATCCCAACTAGATTTCATTCAATTTTATTTTGTTTCCAAGTACCAGATTAACATTCCTAGCCTTCCTCTTTAGGAATTATTTTTATTTCCTCATGTCATATGTATCGTCAAAACATGGAACAAAATTAATGGGGGAAGGTGTTTTCAGGACCTTACCATGCATTAAATATTTAGATAAAAATTTCCCAATAAAGCCATAAGCTTTGGTGGTCTTCGAATCTAGAAGATATATATGCATAGGGGACTGGGTCTGTGCGACTGTTGGGGTTGTGTCATCATTAATTTTGGTGTAAGGATCCAATACCTTGGCCTCATGCGAGAGAGGATTTCGGTCTTCTACAAGATAATTGACCAGAAGAGTGAGTGATATCTATAGATGACTAGATGGTTTGATGGAACCCACCCCTTCACCATTATGGGGAGCAATGGCAACTAAAGTAGATCAAGAGGAGTACAATTTAACAGAAAAATCGTTGATGATGTCATGACTGATCTATAAAGTGTCCTCTTCCAAAGGACTGTCATGTAGATTTCAAGTGCTTTGAACCACTGACAAAGAAGGAATGAAGGTACCCTGAGGTGGGTCCTCTGAGAAATCTAGAAGTTCCTCATCATCTTCCATGTTGCCAATTCGCAAGAAAGAGAAAACAATGTGGTGTGTTAAGATCACAAGGGACAACAAAGCGCTCCTACAATAACTTAATTTTTTTATATCTGTACAATTGTTTTAGTTTTCAAATTTATATTAAATTATTAAAAAGAATTAATTATTTGATAATATATATTATAATGAAATTATTGTAAATATTCAAAAAATTATATTTTAATTAGTTTAATTCTTTTATATGTTTGATTGTTATAAAAATGATATTTTTAGGTTGTAAAACCTATTATAATTTAGTGGTAAAAAAATATTATTGAGTACATTAATTGTTTTAGTTTTTAAATTTATATTAAAATATTAAAAATAATTAATTATTTGATTAATATGTATTATGATGAAGGTATTGTAAATATTCACAAAGTTATATTTTAATTAGTTTAATTCTTTTATATGTTTAATTGTTATCAAAATAGTATTTTTAGGTGGTAAAACTTATTTTAATTTAGTGGTGAAAAAGTATTACTGAGGATATAAATCATTTGTTATTAATATTCTTTAGATGGGACAACTAAGGGCTCCTACACTTAATTTTTTTTTGTATATTCACAATTGTTTAAGTTTTTAAATTTATATTAAATTATTAAAAAAAATAATTATTTGATCAATATATATTATAATTAAAGTATTGTAAATATTCACATTTTTATGTTTTAATTAGTTTAATTTTTTTATATGTTTAATAGTTATAAAATTAATATTTTTTGAAAGTAAAACTTATTATAAATTAGTTGTTAATAAATAAATTTTATGTTTTAATTAGTTTAATTTTTTTATATTTCTAATTTTTATAAAATTAATATTTTTTCCAAGTAAAATTTATTATAAATTAATTGTCAATAAATAAGTATTGGTGACACAGATCATTTGTTTAATATGTTCTAATTGATCATTGTTATTTAAGAAAAGACCAAATAGAAGTTCCATTTTTCTTTGGATTTCTACTCCTAGTGTTTCCCTTATTAATCCCTACAGAAGACTTAAAAACTATAGCAATGGATAAATAATTGACTTCATATTACCTTGCCCTATAAATTTTTACTCAATCTTATATATTTTTACACAGTCTTCTATTCAGAACTACATATCCATATCATCACACATAAGTTTCTACATATTTTCCATCGAACATACCATATCACATTAAGCATATCATCACACATAAATTTCTACACATTTCCCATCGAACATATCATATCACACTAAGCTATACTTTTCAACAATGTAAGAGGCTAGATGCTTCTCGAGAAATAATACCTAATCACCTTAGATGATTCTCGATGGATAATGTATAAGAGATATATATAGTAGAGGGAAAATTGAAACCTTGCCCTCAGAATCGTCTGGAACTTACATGTAGACAAAAGTAAAGTAGGTTGCGAACATATGAGAATCGTCTGGAACATGCCTTCTAGAGAAGACTAGACTGTTCCTCCTCGTCTTATAAAAATAGAAATTAACATTGCCTCTGATATAGCCGAGATCAATATTGAAATGAACACCACTGAGATCAAAGTGTTGTTCTTCTGTATTTTTTCCAATCATTTCCAATCGCATATTGCTCTAATTAGTAGAGAAGAATGTCGATAATTCCCAGATTTTTCGAACGATCATCGAGAGCGTTCGATCCCTTTTCCTTGGAAGTATGGGATCCTTTCCAAGCATTCACAGATTTGGCCGCCGATGGACCATCCGGGCAATTTGTAAAGGAAGCTTCTGCCATAGCCAATACTCAGATCGACTGGAAGGAAACGTCGGAGGCGCACATTTTCAAGGCTGATCTTCCAGGTCTAAAGAAAGAAGAGGTGAAAATAGAATTGGAAGAGGGACAAAGAAGTCTCTAGATAAGCGGGGAGTGCAGCAAAGAAGAAGAGCACAAGAATGACAAATGGCACCGCATTGAACGATCCCACGAAAAATTCCTTCGGCATTTCCGGCTGCCGGAGAATGCAAAGGTGGAAGAAATCAAGGTGAGCATGGAAAACGGGGTGCTGACTGTGACAGTGCTGAAGCAGCCTGAACCCCAACCTCCTCAACCCAAATCCATCGAGATCTCTGGCTGACCTATCATTCTGTTTGAGAATCTCAAACTGGGCCTGCTGTTGCTGTGGATTAAGGTTATCTAATGTGTAGACGTGTGTTTGTATTTGTATTTGTTGTGTGTTTTGGATAATACAATAAATAGAGACGCAGGTTCATGCTTCCGCTGTGCTGTTTAAAAGGTTGTCATTATTTACTATCATATCATCAATATTATTCTGTTGTAGAGTTGATTGCAACAAGTTAATGTAATTTCTACATTTTCATATTTCAAAAACGGATGAGAATGTCATATTTCATACCTATTCCAGAGTAATATAAACATTTCTCCCATGGGTAGATATCCAATTTTTATATTTAAAATGGGTATTCTTTTTATAATTTAAAATGGATATACTTTTTATAAATACCCAATTAAACAATTGCTGCATGCAGGACAGTCCCTGCCAGGTTGGGGAATTGTTAACAAAAGCATGGCTTTCGAATAAGCATCCTTAACTCGTCGTTCGGTGGTACGTATATACGACCTTTAAACCTTAATAAACCATCGCTATCAAATGAAAATCCTTCAAATCATGGTACCATCATTGTGTTTTGTACGATAAAACCCTCGACCTCTTTGTACCAGTCATCGTCACGCTGTAAAGTTAGAATCTTTTCATGTAGATTCGTCTGAAGAGGAAACACCAAAAATATGTGTGGTCTCTGACTCAATCCATCTGCCATTCGGTTCACTGTTCCTTTTATGTAAGTAATTTCAAAGTCGTACTCGCTAAGAAATTCCGACCAATGTCGTTTTTGCGCGTTCAGGTCACATTGCGTAAATATGTGTTGTAGTCCACAATGGTCAGTCTTTAGTTCAAAATTTTGTCCAACAAGGTAGTGTCTCCAAACCTTCAAGGCATATACGATGGCTAACAACTCCAAATCATGTGTCGCGTAGTTCTCCTCATGCCTTCTCAGTTTCCTCGAGATTTAAGCGATCACTTGTCCGTCTTGCATCAAGACTCCGCCTAAACCCTCCTTGGATGCATTAGTGCATACCAAGAAGTCTGCGTCCATGTCAGGGACCTTTAGTATCAGTTTTGTTGACAACAACTCCTTGAGCTTCCAAAATTCTTCTGCGCATTTATCGGTTCAAACAAACTTTTCGTTTTTCTTCTGCAATTCCGTGATCAGATTTTCTATCTTCGAAAACCGCTCGACGAATCGTCGATAGTATCCTGCTAAACCCATGAAGCTACACACTTCCGGGACATTCATCGGTGCAGGCCATTCCATAATAGCCTCGACCTTGGCTGGATCCATGGTGATGCCTTCACCGGAGATGACATGCCCTAATTAGTGAATCTTCGATTGGTAAAAAGAGAATTTGGACAACTTCCCATACAATTTGTGCTCTCACAGACACTGTAGTACCAAGCGTAAGTGTTCGTCGTGCTCCTCCGTTATCCGAGAATAGTTCAAAATATCGTTAATGAATACTTGGACGAACTTGTCCAAGTACTTGCGGAACACCCCGTTCATCAAACTCATAAATACCCCTGGGGCGTTTGTCAGTCCAAACGGTAAAATAGTAAACTCATAATGTACAAACCTCTTCTTAAAGGCGGTCTTAGGGACGTCATCCTCCTTGATCCGTAACTGGTGATACCTTGATCGCAAATCGATCTTTGAGAACACCATTGCGCCCTTCAATTGATTGAATAGATCATCAATTCTCAGCAACAGAGACTGATTCTTGATCCTGGCCTTGTTCAGTTGATGGTAGTCAATGCAAAGCCTCCATGATCCATCATTCTTTCATATGAAAATAAAATTTGCACCCCACAGTGACACACTAGGATGTATCAGTCCCAGGTCTAGCAACTCCTTCAGTTTCATTTTCAACTCTTGTAACTCCGGAGTCGACATCCAATAAGGCATTATTGCTATTGGTTTAGTCCCCGGTTTTAGGTCTATGGTAAAATCCAATTACCTCTCTGGCGGCATCCCCGGTAACTCCTCTGGAAATACGTTCGCAAACTCTTTTACCACTGGAAGGTGTTCTAGACCTTTCACTACTCCCTTCTCGTTTAACACAAGGATCGCATAAAGCTTGCACCCTTTGCGCATACTCTTCCATAGTTGTAAGGAAGAGATGAACCTCAGGGAAACTCCCTGGTTCCATCCTACAATCACATGTCTCTGCCCCTCGTCATCGACCAAGCTCAACCATTTTGTCTTATAGTTGAGTATCGCCTCATGCGATTCCAACCAATCCATACCAATCACGACATCATAAGATCCTAGGATTGTGACGTATAGGTTGGCCTTGGTGATAAACTCTCCCAAGTTAAGGATACATCCCGTAACCTTTCATCAAACCTTTTGTTTGGCTCCCAAAGCCATCTCTATGAAGCTAAACTCATCCTGTTCGACTGCATTTACCTTAATCCTTTTTAGCGCTACACCAAAAATGAAGCTCTCGGTAGCACCGAGATTTACCAAAATACTAAGGGTCTAGTTAGCGACGATACCTGTCATCTCAAGCACAGTCGACTGATGCTCTGATTGGTGGTTATTCACCACTGTATGAATCCGATGGGCCTTGCCCATATCTCCCATGGTAGTGGGTTCAGATGATCTAGATGCTCTGGTTCTCTCCACAGAGCAGTCGCGCTGGTAATGTGGCTCCCCACACGTCCAACACCCCTTCTTCAGCCCAGTAGTCCTTGTACCCGAAGTAGATGATGATGGCCCACTGGCCTGGAATCCTAGTCTGTTCTGGTGAACAGGCCTAAATTGTTGCTACTATGGTCAACGTTGTTGCTGATGTTGTGGTCCCCGATAGGGTGTTTGCTGCTGAGGCGGCGGTCGTCGAGGTGTAGTGAAAGTGAATCCCCTCTAGAAGCCACAATATCCTGGCATATGTATGGCTGGTGTTTGATGCTGTTGTTCTCTAGATGACCCCTGCTCTGCTGGTATCGCTGAAGTCCTGGTCTGACCCCCACTGATAAGTTCCTCCTCCGCTATGAGGGCCTTCTGGATGAAATCATGTAAGGTTTGAAACATCAAAATCCTAACCTTTTCACGTAGGCTACCATTAAGGTCGAACATGAATCTGTTGACCTTAAGTTTCTCAGTGTTAAGGTGTGGAGTATATCAGAGTAAATCCATAAAACAGGACTCGTACTCGGGCACTGTATGACCTCCCTATTGTAAGGCATCGAACTCATTGAGCTGATGCTCAATGAATTCCTCTGAAAGGTATCTCTCTCGGAACCATTCCTCGAACAGTTCCCATGACACGTCTTCGATGGCCATGTTCAACTACGGTAGGAGCGTCTTCCACCATAGAAGAGTGCTCCCCTTCAGTGGAAATACCGCCATGCGGACCTTCATGTTGGAGGTATAATCGCGAAGTGTGAAGCACATCGCCATGCTCTCCAAACATGCCTCAGTGACTGCGCCGTCTGGGGCACCAAAGAACTCAGAAAATTTGACCTTCTCGAGTTCACGGTGAATGCTACCAGTACCGACCAAAGTGTGTAGTGGAACCTTAGCGGGTGCCAATGCCCTGGCCTCATCTCTGTCCAAACGACTGATCAGTGCCCCAGACATGCACTGAAAATATCTCATCATTCCGACTACATCACCAACTTCTATCTACTCCTGTCCGACAACCTGCTTGTCTCCCTGGGGGTTAGATCCCTCAAGCATGGATGCTATTGGAGGCGTTGGGCCTCCTCCCCTAGCACCCTATCGTCTGCCTCCGCGGAGTCCTCTAACCATGATTACCTGCATGCACACAAGTCAACTCGATTAGCAACAATATAATCAATCATATCAACGAAATCCCTAGCGATCCAAAGTCGCAGGTTGAACCTGCTCTGATACCATATGTAATAACCCTCCCATTTAGATACGACAATGAGCCTCTCATAACCAGTGCAATTTTTTTCTTTTTTTGTGTGTGTGTGTGTGTTGAAGGGTAATAAATACATTATACTCTGCGTCGCAACATGACGACAATCATGACACATGCAACTGCAACAACAACATAATGACCTAAGAAGCACATCAAGCATCTGGAAGCAAAGGACGACAATCAACCGACAAAAAAAATGAGAATGACTACCCACCCGTCCTACCCTGCAATGGTTAGGACCTCCAGGACAAATAAGCATCGCTCAAGCCCAGGTTCCCATCAATTTTGACCATTTAAGGTCTTAGGGCTGGCGACTGTTCTGAGGAATGAGGAGGTGTCTACATGGGCCCTAAGGATAACGCATCGAAAGGATCGCATGGATTCTATCAGTCGGGGCACAGAAAATAAACAACAAGGAAGAGAGACAATCCCAATGCAGAGGCCGTACCAAAGGATGTAAGTCAACAATCTGGCAATGACATCCACAGAGGTAGATGGCTAATAGATTCGCCTTCGCTTCACCATCCTCGCACAGAAAAGCAGGGCGTTGAGATCCATAGTTCTTTTAAGGCTAAGGCGACGACCGTAGATCAGGATCCTGGTTGACTGCTCAGGCGAGGACTGGTGAGCTAGGGATGAAGGCCAAATAACCTCAAGGTCACAATCAACACACAGGGGAGTTGCGACATGCAAGAAAACAAGGCCATAGGAGACAAAAACCAATGAGCTAGGCTAAGAAAAATTTCAGCGATCAATCCAAACATCCAATCTACTTACATAATCAACATGTAGATCCAATCATAAAACCTACAACAATCTACCATTCAAATGAAGAAAGTGTACTGTTGCCTGTTCGCCCACTCTAACTGACTTCCCGTGCGCTCTGTGTAGCTCCCGCTCGCTGACCGTCGAGACTTCACCGGTACCTCCCAGCCAACGCTAGGGGTACTCTTCTTTCCCCTTATCCCCCTGAGCCACAAAGGGGCCACACACACTATCCATAGATTTTGTCTATCTCCCATCTCGCCTCGCATGACCGAGCTACCACTCCTCTTCGAGCTAGGTATCCCAACTCCCACAAGTAAATCAGTCAAGTCGATATTTCTGCAGCGTAACGTTACGCGAACAGAAGATAGTCCTTCCTCCTTCTCCTCCCTTTATTTTATAGAGTTTTGAACTTCCTTTCTTTCCTAAAATTTCATTTAATTAAAGTTTTAAAAAAAGAATTCCTAAAAATTCATCTCCGTACAAGTGTCCCCCATCCCCTACAATCCTCTATGAATTACTTTCTTTAATTAAGTAATTATCTTTATTTCCCCCACCCACCTAGAGTTACTCCTAGAATCACTCCTGGGTGTCCCCAAATTCTCTTACAGGTTTTAATAGCTTTCCCTTTTATTAAATTGCTAATTTAGTTTAAAATTAGAAGCTCTTAAATGGTAGATTCTTTACTAAGTTGACTTTCCACTTTTTCCCTTTTTATGTTACCTCTTTTCCCTAGTTTCCTTTTTTTTTATTTTCCCTCTTTCCCATTTTACTTAGAACTCAAAAAGACAGGTGTAAAAATTAACCCTTTTTCCCTTTTCTTATTTAATTAGTATACTTTAATTTATTAAGGTAATAAAACAATTAATTCCCTTTTTAATTTTAATCCAACATAATTTTACCTTTTTATGAATAAATTAAATTTCTTACTCCCTTCATGTTACAGGATTAATGAAGATCATAATTATTATTTAAGTTGCTTTTATTTTTATTATTTTTATTACTATTTTCTTTTTTATAGAAGACAAAATTTTACCACTAGTTTAATTTAGACTTAGGCCTTAAATTTCGTACTGAGCGACATTTAATTAAGGAATTTTTTTTAACAATTACTTAACATGTTATTTGTCTTAGGGCCATCTAGGTTCATCCCTCTATCATCAACAACGCGACATGTCCTTCAGGACGCACTGTCACATACCCACTACGGCATAACAATTTTTTCAGCTTTTTCTTTCTTCTTCATCATCGAGGGATAGAGTTTCCAAATTCCTACGAGGTTCTAGCGTAGGCTAGGTATTCCAATCGAGACCTTCAACAAACCAAATCACTGTTTCTTTCATCAAGAATCCATTGTGTACAATTCACGCACCAAGTGTAGGATTCACTTCCATGTGTCCTTCGGTTGTGACCCCGGGCTAAGCCAAGAGGCGCCTTTTGCATTTTGGGACTTTGGAAACTGGGAGTTTGAAATGCAATGGAGTCGAGTTCTACGACTGTTCAAACCCTGAAAACTGAAATTCTATTCACACCAAGCCGCTTCGAGATTTCCTTCATTGGAACTTCACGTACCGAGATTTCACGATGTGCGACG
>JASDQU010258173.1:0-10567 GCA_032191745.1 Picea mariana | reverse complement strand
AAAATGAAACCAGGTCCAGGCATAGTTTTGTTTAGTTTTTAAGCTTGTGTAAAAAATAAAATCTATTCCAAGCATAGTTTTGTTTTGTTTTAAAGCTTGCGTAAAAATGAAAACAATCTTGAGCTTAGTCTTTGTTCTTTCTCATGATCGTAAATACATCAGAATAAGTTACCGAGCTTAGTCTTTGTTCTTTCTCATGCTCGTAAATACATGAGAATGCAACTGAGTATACTTTTATCACTTTTTTGGACTCGTAAAGGTTATACGAAAAAGGAACCCACTAGAGTTCCCTTTAAGCTCTTTTCAGACTCTCTAAACATGAAAAGATTTCCAAGCGGCCTTGCTATTTTCACGCTCGTTAAAGTATTTGAAGAAAGCGTCTGTTGGGCGATAATTTATCTCTTTTTTGGTCTCATTAGACTATTTTACGAAAAAGGAACTAAGAGAGTTCTCTTTTAAGTGTTTTTTCAGACTCTATAATCATGAAAAACCTTCGAGTTTTCTATCTTTGGACTCGTTAAACAAACATCGACAGGCCCATACGACACCAAACCACTCCTTCCTAGGGTTCGTTAAACATACTCCGAAGGAATTTTCCGAAGGACTTGTCTGAAGGATGAGCTTACATTACAAGCATATGTTATCCTCCTCAAGCTTGCGTAAAAATAAAGAGGTACTCGCCAGAAATGGTGGGGGAAAAAATTGGGAAAGAATTGTGTCTAAATCTGTATTCCATGAAAGAGTCACTTTTGAACATGACACCCTTTCACTCGCTTTGTGTCTAGGTTGGAAAATCCACTTATCTCCTGATCATACTCCTTTATAAGATTACAAATTGATCTGTGATCCCTGTTGTTGAGTTAGTATTTTCCAAGACAGTTGTTGTGTCATCAATATGTTCAAAAAGATGTCCAACCTGAAAATCCTTCTATTGCGTCGGCCATTTCTGCAGTCTTTAAACCTTCTATTGTGTCGGCCATCCTTGATTCAATGCTAAATCACTTATTACTCTGATCTACATCAAATCTTGTTACTTGTTTCATGTCATTGATGGGGGATACATTAAGGCCCTCCTATGATGAGTCTTTTCCTGTCGACTTCAACTAACTATCCAGGAATTAGACTTAGAAACTAATTGGTACCTTGGAACTTGCATGCCTCAATGGCAGGTTTCCTCACTTTCGACAGTGGGTTTTCATTATTGACCCCTGATCAAGAGATTCCATCGAGTGTTCGACCTCAGCTCATTGATTTACATTCGTTGGATTGTACTAGAGTACCTTGGGAGTCATTGACATTAATGGTGATTTCCCTCGCACTTGTTAATGGTATACACTAATGACCAGTAATCAAGTGGTTTCTACCATGTTCGACTTCAACACATGTATTCGCATGGTTAGATTCGTACTATAGAGTGATAGAGATGAAGACCTTGGATATTTTTCTGACAGGTCCCGGTTGCGTTCGATTATATTCAGTGTACTGTTGCATAGATCCACATTGCATGTCTGGTGGCTATGTTCAAATTTTAGTCTTTAACGCATAGATCCATAGTGTATTTTTGGTGGCTATGCTCAAATTTGAGTCATATTGGCATGGATCCACAGTGTATGTTTGGTGGCCATGACCTGTCTTACTTGACATGGATCTTCGTATGTCGACATTTATGCTTTGAGTCATTTGTATTATGAGTATGGTAATGCCTACCTCAGTGATGATATATTATTGTACTATATTTCCTTGTTTTTTGGCAGGTTTCCGACCGACTGTTTCTTGTTCCCTACACACACTCGACAAATTATTTCAGTTATCACTCTGTTCTAACTTCATACTTTGGGGGGCTCTCTGTTACAAATTATTTTCATCATCCATATGACCGTTAATGATGTAAACCTATCTGTTGCCTTTAGAGGGGTCAGTGGCCTGAGTTCTTGAAGAGAGAAGGGAGAAGAACTTTTTTTGAGAAAAGAAGTTGCATTTTCCCTTGTAAAAACCCTATAAAAAAGGAAGTTCACAGGATGTTATATAGGCAAGGTGAGAGAATGTTTGATTCTTGTAGGTTGCACCATAGCTAGGGTGAGAGATGTTCGCAGGTTTCTCTATAGGCAGGGTGTGAGAATGCCTACACATGGGAAAAACAAGCGTTTTCTCGAATCTTCTAGAAGGAGAAACTTCTATGGTGAGGTGGCATCCGAATGGTTTGGATCTTACTCGCTTTCATGATTTAGTGGGTTCATCCTAAACTCCTCACCTTATCCTCTTCAACTTATAAAAGGAGAGGAGTTCTCATGGAGAAAGTTATCTTTGGTTAGCTTGGAACTTTTTGGATATAGTGGGTTTTCATTATTGACCCCTGATCGAGAGATTCCATCGAGTGTTCGACCTCAGCTCATTGATTCACATTCATTGGATTGTACTAGAGTACCTTGGGAGTCATTGACATTAATAGTGATTTCCCCCACACTTGTTAATGGTATACACTAATGACCGGTAATCAAGTGGTTTCTACCATGTTCTACTTCAACACATGTATTCGCATGGTTAGATTCGTACTATAGAGTGATAGAGATAAAGACCCTAGATATTTTTCTGACAGATCTGGGTTTCATTGGAGTATATTTAGTGTACTGTTGCATAGATCCACATTGTATGTCTAGTGTCTATGTTCAAATTTGAGTCTTTAACACATAGATCCACAGTGTATTTTTGGTGGCTATGCTCAAATTTGAGTCATATTGGCATGGATCCACAGTGTATGTTTGGTGGCCATGACCTGTCTTACTTGACATGGATCTTTGCATGTTGGAATTTATGCTTTGAGTCATTTGTATTCTGAGTATGGGAATGCCTACCTCAGTGATGATATATTATTGTACTATATTTCCTTGTTTGTTGGTAGGTTTCCGACCGACTATTTCTTGTTCCCTACACACACTCGACAAAGTATTTCAGTTATCACTCTGTTCTAACTTCATACTTTGGGGGGCTCTTTGTTACAAATTATTTTCATCATCCATATGACCGTTAATGATGTAAACCTATCTGTTTCCTTCAGAGGGGTCAGTGGCCTGAGTTCTTGAAGAGAGAAGGAAGAAGAACTTTTCCTGAGAAAAGAAGTTTCATTTTCCCTTGTAAAAACCCTGTAAAAAAGGAAGTTCGCAGGTTGTTATATAGGCAAGGTGTGAGAATGCCTGATTCTCGTAGGTTGCACCATAGTTAGGGTGCGAGATGTTCACAAGTTTCTCTATAGGCAGGGTGCGAGAATGCCTACACGTGGGAAAAACAAGCAATTTCTCGAATCTTCTAGAAGGAGAAACTTCTATGGTGAGGTGGCATATGAATGGTTTGGATCTTACTCACTTTCATGATTTAGTGGGATCATCCTAACCTCCTCACCTTATCCTCTTCAACTTATAAAAGTAGAGGAGTTATCATGGAGAAAGTTAGCTTTGGTTAGCTTGGAGATTTTTGGATATAGTGGGTTTTCATTATTGACTCCTGATCGAGAGATTCCATTGAGTGTTCGACCTCAGCTCATTGATTCACATTCGTTGGATTGTACTAGAGTACCTTGGGAGTCATTGACATTAATGGTGATTTCCCTTGCACTTGTTAATGGTTTACACTAATGACCGGTAATCAAGTGGTTTCTACCATGTTCGACTTCAACACATGTATTCGCATGGTTAGATTCGTACTATAGAGTGATAGATATGAAGACCCTAGATATTTTTCTGATAGATCCAGGTTGCGTTGGAGTATATTCAGTGTACTGTTGCATAGATCCACATTGTATGTCTAGTGGCTATGTTCAAATATGATTCTTTAACACATAGATCCATAGTGTATTTTTGGTGGCTATGCTCATATTTGAGTCATATTGACATGGATCCACAGTGTATGTTTGGTGGCCATGACCTGTCTTACTTGACATGGATCTTTGCATGTCGGCATTTATGCTTTTAGTCATTTGTATTCTGAGTATGGGAATGCCTAACTCAGTGATGATATATTATTGTACTTTATTTCCTTGTTTGTTGGTAGGTTTCCGACCGACTGTTTCTTTTTCCCTACACACACTCGACAAAGTATTTCAGTTATCACTCTGTTCTAACTTCATACTTTGGGGGGCTCTCTGTTACACATTATTTTCATCATCCATATGACCATTAATGATGTAAACCTATTTGTTGCCTTCAGAGGGGTCAGTGGCCTGAGTTCTTGAAGAGAGAAGGGAGAAGAAATTTTCCTGAGAAAAGAAGTTGCATTTTCCCTTGTAAAAACCCTGTAAAAAAGGAAGTTCGCAGGTTGTTATATAGGAAATGTGTGAGAATGCCTGATTCTCATAGGTTGCACCATATATAGGGTGCGAGATTTTCACATGTTTCTCTATAGGCAGGGTGCGAGAATGCCTACACGTGGGAAAAACAAGCATTTTCTTGAATCTTTTAGAAGGAGAAACTTCTATGGTGAGGTGGCATCCGAATGGTTTGGATCTTACTCACTTTCATGATTTAGTGGGATCATCCTAACCTCCTCACCTTATCCTCTTCAAATTATAAAAGGAGAGGATTTCTCATCCAGAAAGTTAGCTTTGGTTATCTTGGAACTTTTTGGATATAGTGGGTTTTCATTATTGACCCCTGATCGAGAGATTCCATCGAGTGTTCGACCACAGCTCATTGATTCACATTCGTTGGATTGTACTAGAGTACCTTGGGAGTCATTGACATTAATAGTGATTTCCCTCGCACTTGTTAATGGTATACACTAATGACTGGTAATCAGGCGGTTTCTACCATGTTCGACTTCAACACATGTATTTGCATGGTTAGATTCATACTATAGAGTGATAGAGATGAAGACCCTAGATATTTTTCTGACAGATCCAAGTTGCGTTGGAGTATATTCAGTGTACTCTTGCATAGATCCACATTGTATGTCTGGTGGCTATGTTCAAATTTGAGTCTTTAATACATAGATCCACAGTGTATTTTTGGTGGCTATGCTCAGAATTGAGTCATATTGGCATGGATCCATAGTGTATGTTTGGTGGCCATGGCCTGTCTTACTTGACATGAATCTTTGCATGTCGGCATTTATGCTTTGAGTCATTTGTATTCTAAGTATGGGAATTCCTACCTCAATGATGATATATTATTGTACTGTATTTCCTTTTTTGTTGGCAAGTTTCCGATCGTATGTTTCTTGTTCCCTACACACACTCGACAAAGTATTTCAATTATCACTCTGTTCTAACTTCATACTTTGGGGGGCTCTCTGTTACACATTATTTTCATCATCCATATGACCGTTAATGATGTAAACCTATCTGTTGCCTTCAAAGGGGTCAGTGGCCTGAGTTCTTGAAGAGAGAAGGGAGAAGAACTTTTCCTGAGAAAAGAAGTTGCATTTTCCCTTGTAAAAACCCTGTAAAAAAGGCATTTTGTAGGTTGTTATATAGGCAAGGTGCAAGAATTCCTGATTCTCATAGGTTTCACCATAGCTAGGGTGCGAGATGTTCGCAGGTTTCTCTATAGGCAGGGTGCGAGAATGCCTACATGTGGGAAAAACAAGTGATGCAAACGCACCACCGGGAACGTCTGCTTCCACCAGGACCTTCTTTTCCCTAGGCCTGAAGAGCTAAATTGCTTCTTCAAATCCCTTATCGGGAATTTTCTACACCCACGGGACTCCCTTGACGATCTCCCTTTGCCTATCGGGAAATCGGACTTCGCATATTCCCGAGTCTTAACTCCCAGACTCGGGTCTCCCAATCCCCGAAACCCGATGAAAGTCCCTCAATGTTTTCTTTTTCTCTTATCAGGAATTTTCCCTATTGGGAAATCGGAACTTGTGAGGTCGTATATCACTTACCTCGCGGATCCCTGATTTTTGATCGGCGATGATACTCTGCAACCCTTAGCCCCCTCCGGCTAGCTCCTTTTACATCTGACCTGTTGGTCCACAAGACCACAGTCCTTTCCCACTTCGGAGTTTTGGACTTCGCATATTTGCAATGCGTAGAACTTACGCCTTTGGAAATCCCGATTCTCCAATTTCCGATGCCACCTAGCATTGATTCATGGCAAGGTTCAACCTTCCAACACCTGTTCTCCACTATGGCACCTTTAATCCTGTCGAGAAGTCACAATTTGGAGTTTCATGATTCTGAATGCACTAGTTCAAGGACCCTTCCAAGTCCCGAACTCCGATATGCGTTGACACCTGTCCTGCCAAGATCAATGGTTGAGATCCTTTCTCGAGATTTCGGGACTTTCAAGGTTTCGATTCTCAACCTTATGAAAACCCGATGACGCCAATATCCCGATGTCTCCTCCAGGTTCTTCCTCTGCTCCTTCAGGCTTAACCCCTGCACACTTTCCATAGATCTAATGGCTGACGGGATTTCACTGTTTTCCTCTGCGAATCCTGACCATCGATTCCTCCTCCTTGAAGGTTTCTTGAGAAGGCTAAATGCTCTTTCCCAGAACCTACTCTCCAACGCCTGCGCTCTCAAACCCTGCTCGAACTTTCTTCTACACAAACTCTTGTGCTCTGTATTAACGAAGTCACGAAGGTGCTATACCTCCTGATATTTTACACTCTGATTCTTCAGAGGAAACTTGCACGCACTCCTTACGCAACCCTGTAAACACTTCAAGTGTTCAAGCTCCTTCGACTCTGCGCACTTTCTGCAGCAGCAGTCTTTGATCTCCTTTGCTCAGATTTACGACTGAGACTTCCTCTTAAGCCTGCACACTTCTTGCACAGCTTCAACAACTCACTTCCACTTCTGGGTGAATGAGAACAAAAGTTAAACTACTGAGCCTTCATCAATGCACTCTTTGTGGATGAATTCGACTGCACACCTTGGAGGAATCTCCTAGCTTAGATAGAGAAACAATTGAACCTCACTCTCTCTCCCTTTCAGACTTCAGTTTGAAACATGAAATCCTATGCACAACATATACAAAGAAAATGCATAACAAGAAACAAACATTCCTGAGCATAACATCAACACACAGAGAAAACAACACAAACCATGTGCTTGAATCAAAGCTTCCTTCTATTAATTCAAATGCATGTACATGGGTGTTCTTTATACAATATTCTTTGCTTGCTCTTCTCATCTCCTGAATGCTTGATAATGTTACAATGATACAATGAGGCTTTCTATATCCGTTTTCCCTCTCGGACTCTAAGCTATCAAATCTATAATTAAACATCCTATCTACCAGCATTAAATCTATTAAATGCCTCCTATCTACTAAGGATGAGAGCTTAAAGGCTCAAGGTCCAATACAATATACAAATGTGTCTTCATAAATGTTTCATTAAAGACTTGCGCTACAATCCCAAAGCACTTAAAAAATTTGGGTTTGTTTATCCAGCTGATCTCCGCTTGATGTGTTGGCTTGCTTGATGAGTTCGCGATGCTCCTGCATCATACTCCTCGGCTTGAAAAATTTCATGGGCTCCTGTCCATGAGCTCCTGCATGGTCTGTCCATGCTTTTGAATCTCTGCTTTAGTCTCCCAGCTGGCATCTTCCACTGGGTGGTTCTTCCATTTGACCAGATACTCGAAGTATTTCTTTCGTCTGGTCCTTTTGCTGACTCTCTTGTCAAGTATACGCTCCATCTGTGGCTTTTCTGCAATCGGCATCTGTTTCTGCCATTGGATTTCTGGATGCTCATCACTTCCAGCTCCTATTTCCTCATCCTTATATGGATATAAGTCTGAGACATTGAATGTCGAAGATATTCCGATCCCATCCGACAACTCAATTTCATAAGAATTTTCTCCCAATTTCTTTAGGACTCTGCATGGCCCAATTTTCTTCATTTTCAGCTTGTTGTATGTTCCCCTTGGGAACCTTTCCTTTCTCAGATGTCCCAAAACTAGATCCCCAACCTTGAACTGAAGTTGTCTTCGATGCTAATCCGCTCTGCGCTTATATTCTTGGTTTGATTCCAGCAAACGCTCCTTCACCCTAATGTGAAGTTCTTCCATCGCCTCTACGAATTCTTCAGCGCTTGCGCTCTTAGTCATTATCTGCCCTGAATCCCTCAATTCAGATACTCCTCTTGGTTGCCTTCCATATACAATCTCAAATGGACTTTTTCTTGTGCTCCTGTTCACTAAATCCTTGTATGCAAACTCTGCTTGTGGAAACACATTGTCCCAACTGTTGTGGTGCTATGTTACCAAGATTCTTAATAAATCTCCCTGACTTTTATTTACCACCTCTATTTGCCCATCCGTCTGTGGATGATAGGTATAACTAAACAACAAGTTAGTTCCCATCTTTTTCCAGAGTGTCCTTAAGAAATGTCCAATGAATTTCGTATCCCTGTCCGATACTATACTTCTGGGTAAACCATGAAGTCTAATGATCTCCTTGAAAAACAAATTTGCGATGTGAGTCGCATCGCTGGACTTCTGGCATGGGATAAAATGTGCCATTTTGGAAAACCTGTCAACCACTACAAAGATCAAATCATGTCCTCTTTGCATCCTAGGCAATCCCAATATGAAATCCATGCTGATTTCATCCCATGACCTTTCAGGTATGGGTAATGATTGATAGAATCCCACATTTTGCTTCCTGCCCTTCGAATGCTGGCAAATTCTACATCTGTCAACAAACTTCTTGACTTCCGACCGCATTCCTGGCCAAAATTATGCTTCGCTCAGCTTTGAAAATTTCTTATCGTGGCCAAAATGTCCTGCTAATCCACCACTGTGCTTCTCCTTTAACAGATTCTCCCTCATGGAGCAATTTGGAATACATAACTGATTTCCTTTGAACAACAAGCCATTTTGGATCATGTAATCCATCCATGGGCTTTTGTCTCTGAGAACTGGATTCTCAGCTGCCTCATATGCCTCTGCAAAATCTGCATCACCTGCATACATGTCCTTAAGGTTTTCAAAACCCAATGTTTTGACTCAGAATTCCTGCAGCAACAAACACTTCCTGCTCAAAGCATCAGCCACTTTGTTAGCAGTACCTGAAATGTGTTTAATTACAAATGTAAAATTCTGCATATACTCTACCCATTTAGCATGTTTCTGATTCAACTTCTCTTGTTGAGTCACAAACTGTAATGCATGATTATCACTATACAGAACAAATTCTTTCGGGATCAAATAATGCCTCCACTTCTTCAGCGCCTGTATGATAGCATAAAATTATTTGTCATAAGTGGAGTACTTCACCTTTGAATCATCCAACTTCTCACTGAAATATGCAATTGGTCTGTCCTCCTGACTCAAGACCAATCCTATGGCAAAGCCACTTGCATCACATTTCACTTGGAACACCTTCGTAAAATCTAGCAACACCAAAACCAGTTGTTCTGTGATCTTCTGCTTCAACAGATTGAATCTCTTCTCTGCCTCTTCAGTCCAATGAAAAGATTTATGTCTTTTCTTGACAGTATCCATCATTTCTGCACTAATTCCACTGAAATTCCTGATGAATTTTCGGTATAAACTAGCCAATGTATGAAAATTTCTCATCTCGAAAATATTTCTCAGTGATGGCCAATTTTTAATTACCTCCACTTTACTTGGATCCATATTTAATTCATTCGTCGATATGACAAGTCCCAAGTAAATGAGTTCTGTCTTCATAAATGAAGATTTCCTCATGTTGATCAACAACTTCTCCTACTGTAGCTTCTTCATTACTGCAGCTAAATGCTTCAAATGTTCTTCTTTTGTTTTGCTGAAAATCAATATGTCGTCCAGATAAACAGTGACAAACTTACCAATGAATTCCTTCAACACTTCATTCATCAACCTCATGAAGGTACTTGGTGCATTCGTCAATCCAAATGGCATGACTAGCCATTCATACAACTCTTTGTTGGTTTTGAAGGTTGTCTTCCACTCATCTCCTTCCCTCATGCGAATATGATCGTATCCGCTTTTCAAATCAACCTTTGAAAAAAATTTGGCTCCGCTTAAACAGTCTATCAAGTAATCCATCTATGGCAATGGAAACCTGTACCTGATGGTTATCTTGTTAATGGCTCTGGAGTCTGTACACATTCTCCAACCTCCATATTTCTTTGGACTCAGTACCGTTGGAACGGAACACAGACTTAAACTTTCCCTAATCAGTCCTTTATCCAACAGTTCCTGTACCTTCCTTTTAACTTCTTCATTCTCCTGCGGCGTCAACCTGTACACAGCTTTGTTCGGCAAACTGGCCCCTGGTATGAGGTCTATATGATGACTCACACTCCTCATCGGTGGTAACAAATGAGGTAATTCATCTACCACTATGTCAACAAACTCTTCCAACAGTTCCTGAATTTCTTCTGGCAAATCATCCACTCTTGTGCTGGTCAAAACAATTTTTGGTTTCCTGACCACAAAGAATTGTGGATCTTCCTTCTTCTTTATGTCCGCCAGAAGTTCCTTTCCACTCATGAGAAGTATATCATTTCTCGGTTCTGTTCTTACTTCTTTATATTTAATTAGAAGTAACATATGTGTTCTCCCATTCTTCTCCAAAGTATACGTATTCATTTTCTCATCATGAACTACGTTCCT
>JASDQU010258170.1:4012-15822 GCA_032191745.1 Picea mariana | reverse complement strand
ATTTATCACTTGTGACCTGCCCGGAACAAGGACAACAAAGGGAAAAAAAATAAGACAAGAATAATACTCTTATAATAATAAAAACAAGAACGAGAACAATAATCACAGTAGCACCTTCTCATAGATATTGCTTGTGACCTGCCTAGAACAAGAACCAAAATAAAAATACAATAACAAGAAATATCTCCTAGAGGATATGTTAGTTCATATTAAAATAAATTATATCAATAGTACTCATATGATCCCAAGTATTCATTTTATTTAGTAGTAATACAACCTTTCAAGGATTGTTTTCACAACTAGTAATGTAGCAATTATCAAACTTGATACGTGCAAATTGGAAATGTATTAATTTAATCAAACCTGGAAACTGGACTCTTATATTCAAGAAGTAATGTTTTTGATTTTCTTCCGAGTCTCCTTCACTCAAGATTAAAAGTGTTCTCTTCAACCTGTCCCATGTACTTAAGACAATATTCTTTCTAGAAAGAAATCCAAGTTAGAGAATATAGTGCAAATAAGTTCTAAAGTATCAACCTTAATCATTCTAATACTTTGACTAAAGTTAGCTTCTAACTTTAACTTTGAAAAGAGGTTAGTATGATAATCATAACTTCAATAGATCAAAATACAACTAGATTTTCATAAGGTCACAATAATTCCATAACATCTAGAGTCATATGAAAACAATCAAACTTGGAGTGTGTTGTTCCTCTAAATGTGTTGGATCTGAGATCTTTCTGGATCTACAATTATTTCTTGGACTAGAGATACTTAATCCTGTAATCACACTCAAAATAGTGATACATTTTAAACATATCTAAGTACATACCTTCGACAACAGTGACAGGAAGTGACAGACAGTGGCACCATCCGACAATAGTGACAAGCAATGACTAACCCTAAAAATTCAATGTGATCCAACTTGTAATCTAAAGGTAACTAGAGATGCCCTAGGGTAAGGCACACTAGAACAAACAAAGTTAGGCCCAACGTTTCATAAAACATTTACTGCAATGAGTTCTACAACTGGTACTACAATTGGTGCTTCAACTAGCACTACAACTATTGCTACAATTGGTACTGCAACTGGTGCTGCAACTGGTGTTTGAACTGGCACTTCAACTGGTGCTATAAATGGCACTGCAACTGGTGTTGAAAATGGAACAGTAACTGATGTTGCAAATGGTACTACAAATGGTGTTGCAAATGGCACTACAACTGGTGCTACAACCGGTATTGCAAATTTTGCTACAACTGGCACTGCAATTGGTGCTACAACTCGCACTAGAAACATAGGGTTTTTATGAGGAAACCCTAGTATCTCAACTTCCAAAATTTTCATATCTGATCGAAGGAAGAGATGCACCCTAATTAGGATACCTTCTTAGTGAGTTCAATAAGTTCTCAATGAGCTTGGAAATGGGGGAAAATGAGGATATTCATTCTAGCGATTAGACCATTATGAAGAAAACTAGCTTTGATACCATGTTGAAATTTTGGTATGCTCGTTTAACCATAGACAATGTCACATCAATCTCACCCAACCATATACATTCACATATTCCACCCTCAAGAACACCAACCTTTACTTAGAATGATTCCGGGAAGCCTACTTCAGAACCAACAAATAAACCCTAGTTGCTAAATGTAACAACAACTACTTGGGAGATCTGACGCTTTCCAAGGATGTGATCCATCTCATAAAAAGGCATTAATTGATATTGTTTCTAAGAATGATGATATTTTTCAGGAACTAGATGGATTACCTCCTAAGAGGGAAATCCAACATGAGATACATCTTCAGCAGGATTCTACTCTTCCTAATGTGGGCATTTACAGGATGTAAGTTGTTGATATGACAAAGATCAATAAGTAGGTACGGGGCTTATTGGATCCAGGGGTCATCAGGCCCAGTTCATCTCCTTGTTGTTCTCTAATCGTGATGGTGCCAAAGAAAGATGGCACATGACGAATATGTGTCAATTACCGGGCCTTAAATAAAATCACGGTGAAAAATTGATACCCTCTTCCTCATATAAATGATTTACTTGATCAGTAGAAGAATATTATTTATTTCATTAAGTTGGATTTGTGTAGTGGATATCATCAAATCAGGGTCACAGAATAGGATGCATGGAAAAATGCCTTTAAAACCAAACAAGGATTGTTTGAGTGGTTAGTTATGCCATTTGGGATTTGTAATTCTCCGACAACTTTCATGCGTGTGATGAATGATGTATTCAAGGATTTCTTAGATGATTTTGTGACTGTATATTTATATGACATTATTACTTTTAGCAGGACTTGGGATGAACATGTGAGGCATGTAAATCAAGTATTGGATACTTTTCAAAGGGAAAAATTGTATGTAAAATTGTCTAAATGTGGATTTGGCAAGACCGCACTTGTGCATTTAGGTCATATTGTAGGAGGAGGACAATTAAAAATTGATCCTTCCAAAATTATTGTAATTTTAAATTGGCCTGAGCCAAAAAGTGTAACTGAAGTCTGAAGCTTCTTAGGTGTAGTCTAGTATTAAAGGAGGTTCATTTCCAACTTCTCCTTTATAGAAAATCCATTGCATGCCTTAACCAATGTGAAGAACACTTTTCAGTGGGAAGGAAAGCAACAAAAATGTTTCGACACTTTGAAGGAGAAGATTAGTACTGCACCAATATTATCACTGTCAAATCTTCAACAACCTTTTGAGATCAAGACAGATGCTAGCAGATACTCCATGCATGCAGTACTGATGCAATATCGTAAGCCTATATGTTACCACTCTGAAACTTTTAACCAAGCTATTTTTAACCATCCTATATATGATAAAGAGTTGTATGCATTAGTCCAAAGCGTAAATAAATGGAAGAACTACTTGTTAGGCAAGGAAAAAATCATACATACAGATCACCAGCCCTTACAGTATCTCCAAGAACAAACCAAATTGCAACAATCTCGACACTACAGATGGATGGGTTTTATACAACGATTTCATTTATTAATCAAGTACAAAAAGGGTACAAGTAACAAGGTAGTCGATATGCTTTCTAGACGTCCTATTGTTGCTTCTATTATTTTGAAGAATACTTCTTTATCTCATGATAGCTATGTAGAACAATATTCTATTGATGAACATTTTAAAGAAGTGTATGAGAAGCTAGCCCATGGTGCACATGTAGAGAACTATTGTCTACAAGGAAAACTACTCTACCATCTTTGAAATCTATGTATTCCTACAAGTGAATGAGTCCATGTAATATGAGAAGCTCACACTTCTCTTATGTCTGGGCATTTTGGGGTAGGAAAAAATATGGCTTATTTTCATAGGTTTTTTTACTAGCCTCAAATGAAAGCAATTGTAACTAAATATTTAACTAAGGATCTCATCACTTCCATCTAATGGGGAACACATCACTTCTCACTACTAGATAAAAAAACATTTGGACCACTCCAAGATTGTCCCTGAGAGAGGCTTGGTCAACATATATACTACATGGTCATCGATAGTAATATACTAGAGAATGTGTCTTGTCATAGTCTCCTCCGTCTTGGTGGGAGAATTATCTAGACACAAATCAGGCTTTGTACATCTCTAGGCTATTTATCTGCAACATGATTGATCTTGTAGATCAACTTGGAAGTCACCACTTACTTCCCTTCTGGTCTCAGAACCAAGGAAAATATATGTATCCTAGTCCTTCTGATTGGCTTCCTCCTCGATCATTGTAGCAAAGTCTACTGAAGCAAGGGAATATTCCCATAAGATTTTATATCTCCTCGAAGCCTCTAAAGCTTCGATCTAGCCTTCTCAACCCATGGCATTTGTCTGTCAGTTCCATAAGACATCTCTCTCTTCCATCTGAATCTGAAAGTCTCTGAGTCTCCATTTTCCCTCTGAAGCTTGACTCCCTCTGAGTCTGAATAATCTTCAAAGCCATCTTTTCCTCATGATATGGCTCATAAATATTGCATCCCGCAAAGTTTCATGGGACCACACTGGTCTCTTCTTGGTTACTACAACGATTATGGGTATGCCCTTCTGGATGGTTGGCATCCCTACATGTTTTTTCTATTTTGAATGACAAATGACACTTCATGTAGTTGCCTTCACCTCATCCTATAAATATTACTATTTGGGGGTGATTATTGGATTATAAAAGATGTTTGATTATTCTTTATTTTTTACTCTGCGTTTTCATGCTTGATTCATGACTGAAAGCATGAATCAAGCATGGAAACTTAATTTCATATTATATCCCTATTCCAAGCCTGTTTTTTTAAAGGTTCATTGTGCATACATCTACTTCATATTTCTTACTTGAATGATTTTCCTTTTGATTTTATCGAATATCGATATAATACCGATGTTGATTTGCATTTGGACTGTAAGCTTATTTATTTGAATCCTTTGTAAATCAACTATAATGCCAAATATTGATTCACATTTGGATTGTAAAAACATATCCATTCCAACCCTTTACAAATCGACTATATCCATTACATGACGTGGGAATTAAACGCACCAGAATCGTATCCTATACTTCATTTTGGCCGGAAAAATGAATTCGAAGGCTTCACATTACGAGTTAATGGTTTGTGTAGTGTTATGTACTCAGAGATTTCATTACCAGGAGTTTTCAAACTCCATAACCGAGACCTTCATGTGTATTCTATGATCATGGAGGTGTTCTGCTTATTTTGTTTCCATAGTATCTGCTCAAACTTGTCCCTGTTACTTCTGGCATCTAAACCCACAACTAGCTTGGGTCGCCCCTATCACAGTCTAGTGATACTCTCAATGGATCATGTTGTCTGAATAGATCTGAATTGATCTCAAGTGTTGTTGTATCATGATGATGAGGTTGAGGATTTGAAAGGCCAGGGTTGGGATATTTTCATTAAGAATTTCAAAGGGTATAACCTTTGCGTGGCCAAAGAGTTCTCCCAAATGTTTGATGGATACAGAGCGAAGGTTGGTGATATTCAGTTGGAGGTGACTGAAGAGTTTTTGAGTGAAGCAACGAGGCTTCCTCTCTCTGGTCAAAAGTGGTTTAGGAACTCAAAGATTGACGAAGTGCCCTAGAGTCTTTTCATGACCTCCAGAAAGATTGATTGTTGTGAGAAAGGTATTCATGTTTCCTTGCTTAAGGTTAGGTGGCATGGCCTGTTATCAGTCCTTAAACAACTTATTACCTGTGAGGGGCATTATGGCATGGTTTTTATTTACCATGTGTGAATTCTTATGCACTTTATAGGATTCCATTTGAATGTGCCATTTTATTTGCTAAGAAGTCTGTACAAAATGTCGAAAAAATACAAGAAGCAGAGCCTTGACTCTAGCCTCTTTCACCATGGTTTAATTAAAATGTTGTTGGTTCATCATTTGAAAACACTTGGTGATGATTGGGATGGGTTCTTAGATCGAAACGGATTTGTTACAACATTTCCTATAGAAACCCCTATGTTGGATAAGCCTCTATTGGAGAAACATTTTGATTTCTCAAGTGACAAGCTAGATCCTTTGAAGACAAACCCTCATCACGAGGTAGTACCAGATCATTTCTTACCTAGGCAACATAATGTTGGATTAGAGTCAAATGAAACCAATAATTATGAATTAGTTGTCATCCTTAAAGCCATTGTAAAATCCATTAGTGAAGACCCTCACAAACAATCAAAACATAAGCAATAAGTGTTAGGGTCCCGAAATAAAAGGGTTGGTCGTCTCATTTCAAGAATTCTGTGTAATCGATTTAAGCCTCATTTGAGCTCAATCAATACGATCGAGATCAATGAGGATTCAGATCCCGAAATTGAGTATTTTCTCACAGAAGAAGATCCAGATTGTTCTAAGTCGGATCCTAATCAGCCATACGACTATGTTAACAATCTCCCACCATGTCTCAAGGATAGCAAGGGGTTTACTAGTATTAAGCTTAGTCAAGGGCCGACAACAGGTAGTGTTGATGTTCTTGCACCCAATTATACTCTCCCTCGACAGATCGACCCTATTGTGCATTGTGAGGTCTGCTTGCATTGGATTGGGCAATACTATACCAATATCCCCATTCTCCAAGCAATAATCAAAGCACTCACATCTCACAATGAATCGTTGACAAAAGAAAGACGTGACCTCAAGGAAAATGATCAGAGACAAGTCAAACGTCTTAAGAAGACAGGCAACATTGTGATAAAGAATGCAGACAGTGTGAAGGCCATAATAATTTTTGAGATATCTTGATATATGTTTAGTTATTAGTTGAATGGTAAGACCGTTTTTACTGCAGTCATGTTATTTAAAAAAAAAAAATCAAATCGGTTCAACTTGTATTTCGTTTACCAATATAAGACTGGCTACAGAATTGTGAGATTTTGTAGCCAAGTCATTTTCATATAAAATTTAGTAGTTATTTGTTAACAAAATATCTAACTTGTTCCCATTTCATTTTTCACGACATGGTATACCTGATGTTGATGTTATGGGATGGAACATGTGCGATCTAGTTGATTAGTTTCTCCTTTGGTTTATTTTGTAAATAGTAAAAAACTTTCATAAATTTTGAAGATATAGTTTGATCATGAGTGTCTCTAGGCCCTCTATATTTGTAATGTTTTGATCTTATGAGATATGATCCTATCTTAGAATATAGGGAGTTTAGATTTCAAAAAAACTCTTTAAATACACTCTATTTTGTAAATGAAAGGCATCTTGGGTTGGAACCAATTATGAATGAATGATTTTCAAGACTTATGGAACAACGTACAACTTTCGTCTTTAGTCCACTGCAGATGTTGTTTCATTAACGTTTTGATTTATTTAATCTTGATATATTGATATGTCATGTAGCTTTAGACTCTTGATATGTTATGTTTCAGGATATCTATTTTACAATATCGTTCATGACTTGTTGTTCCTGATATTGAGACTGTGATCATTTCTTCTATTTGAATATTAGGATTTCGCTTTGATATTTAAATGAACAATGAAATGAATGTGTTACGCTCAAGTTTATCTGACTGTAATCATTTGCAATCATAAGATCACAGGATTAATTTGTGTTACCTATTATGTTATTAAACTTCGGTTACCAGTACAGGTTATGAATTTATTCAAAACATTTGCACTATAACTCTATTACAGATTTATCTCGTAGGCATGGTAGCTGGATGCTCTTTATTCACATAGAATCTTGGATACATTTCATGAACTAACACCATGTTAGCTTCTTTGTGTTGCTAATTTCTGTCATTTATGCATTAGTGAAACCAAAAAGTTTAGATCATCTTTGACTATCTGTACATCTGTGTTTCATAGCCTAGTTAATTCATGATTTGTTAGATTTATAGATAGAAAACAAAAATATTTGAATGTGCTTTCTTTATCTTCTTCTCAAAAGAAATTATCTTTACATTGATTTCATGAGTTTCTAGTAAAACTTACAACTTGTAAATGTTGTTCATAAATGGAATTTTTATGTTTTCTTGTTCTGCTTAAACACATTTAAAATAGTTATATATATATATATATATATTATATTTTTTAGCATTAGTTAGTTATTCCTTTATTTTCTTTTTTTCTTTTTAGGATTTTAGATTGGCTAACGGAGCCATTAAACCTGTCAAAACGAGTTATACCAAACGAATTGGGTTGCTTAGACAACCCCGGACCAGACTCATTCTTCCAGTTGACGGTCGGTCAATTTCGCCTGTCAATAAATGGCGCTAGAAGGAGGGAATGAATGCAATTGATGGCACGTGGAATTCGCAAGACCCCACCTCCACACACTCTCTCCCCGTCACTCAGAAAACAACGTTACTTCTGAAACAACAACTACCTCGAATGAAAATCCTGAAATTCTCATTGAGCCAGTAACACCAAATCCTTAAGGGACTGACATACAAGATATTGTTCGTCAGTCACTCATAAGGACACATAGTGCTTTGGCCCATATTAGACAATATGGTATACCTCTCAATAAACCTTTAGATTTCTCAGATATCCGAGAGAAACTTGAAGGCACTGTTCTGCTTTTAAACCCTTTAGGAGATAATACTACAGATCCTGCCCAAACCCCTACTCTTGGAGTTGGAGGATTCGGTATTCCACCTTCCTCACCTCATTCATCTCCATCCTTTTCAGGAGGAAAGTCATATGATGAAGGAAATTCCTCGTCTGAAACATTTCAACCTTCAACACCACCTACACGCATGGAAAACCAAAACAACCCCGCCAGACCCTGGCTCGATCAAGATGTTGTGGCTGTACCTGGACCTCAACACCCACTGCCAAAACATCTGGAGAAATGGTTACCTAAATTTGATCCGCATTCTAAATAATCTGTCGAAGATCACATAAAGAAGTTTATGTTGGCCATTAGACTCTGAAGTGTAGAGCATGAAGATGTAGTATGCAGTCTTTTTCCTTATACATTTGAGGGAAATGCCTCCACATGGTATTTCTCCCAATAGCCCCAGACCATTGTCTCTTGGGACAAATTCGAAACCTGTTTCTTAGAGAAGGTTGGAGACGATAAATCCCCTGAAGTCTTGGTTATGGAACTCTCTATCCTAAAAATGAACCCTAAGGAGAAAGTAAGGGATTTTAACCAAATATTCCTTACGTTAAAGAATTGAATTCCCGCATATTGAATGCATGCTGAGAGTCTAATTGTTGCATATTACACCAAAGCCCTGCATAATAATATAGCAATTTAGGTTAAAAGGTCTAAAAAGTCTACATTGTT
The DNA here is from genome assembly GCA_032191745.1 of Picea mariana. Classification (NCBI taxonomy): domain Eukaryota; kingdom Viridiplantae; phylum Streptophyta; class Pinopsida; order Pinales; family Pinaceae; genus Picea; species Picea mariana. Next base: position 7,075 of record JASDQU010258170.1, on the reverse strand, counting down.
GGAAGCCTTTGAAGAGGCAAGCCAAATTGAAAAGGATATATTAAGCTTGAAAGAAAATCTCAATAGTGAAGCTGAAACAACTTTGTCCTCTAAAAAGAAAATAGAAATCCTTGCAAGGCCTCTCCCAGCCAAAGGTCAACCGGAAACTTTAGACTTGGAAAGCTTGCAGAAAGATTTTCAAAAGCCATAAAATCAAGTCATTGACTTGAAGAGACCAGCCGAGGAGGCATCCTCAAGCAAAGGAAGTTTTAAACCTCCTTTCAGAAAACCTTTTCCTCCCACTCGGCCAAAACAGAGCATTGAAGGTCTCAATTTCAAAAACTTGTAGTACACTTTGCAAACCATTTTTGAAACACATGATAATTTTGCTCCTCCTGAAAGTTCAGAAGACATAGTTGAGGAAGAAGTAGCTGAAGAAGAGGATTCATCTCCCAATATCTTCGGAAAATTTTCTGACAGTATCTTTCAAGGAAACTTTGAAACTGTCCACCCTTACAACACGAGAAGAAAAACATAGAGCAATCTCTCTTCCGAAATGAGTAATAATGTGCCTCCAAAACAGTTGAAACAAGCTGAAATAAAACAGATTTTAGCAGCCTCAGTCTTAGAATATGACTTGATTGAATATCTAAAGAAATTGAGGGATAATATTTCTATTTACGAGATTTTGAAATTTCCTCTTATTCTATAGAAAATGCTTCAAAATATTGCAGAAAACAGTAAGAACAACAATCCTAGTAGCAAGAAGACTACAAAAATCAGTTCTAAAACAACCCAAAAGATCCCCACTAAAACGACATCCGAAATTCCGGATAAAAGGGATCTAACTGAAAAAACTGTATCAAATGTAGATAAAATTGTTTCAGGGACAACAACGAAAAATCAACAGGATTTTGTTGTTAATACTTGTAAAAATGTCTCGCCTTTCTTATTAACTTTTGAAATTTTCAATAGAAATGTACATAATTGCATGGTGGATTCTGGAGCATCATAAAATGTGATTCCTTATCTGTTTGTCAAAAAATTAACACAGAAGCGCAACCTTCTAGTCTCAATATCATTTAGCTTGATCGGACGAATGTTAAGGTAATTCGCGAACTTAAAAATATTCTGGTTAGGTTATGTTCTAATCCTAAGGTTCACCATATTATTGACATCATTCTTGTTGAAACCCCCGACTATGTTTTATTTTTAAGAAGGGGCTGGTCCAAGTAGCTGCATGGTTACTTTGCCACACACTAGTCTCATTTTGGTTGTCAGAAAATGAACAACCAAATAAAATCAGGATAAACCATGAACAATATCTCAAGCATACCGTGACAGATCTGAATGATGCGAATGAACCTTTTACTGCATCCACTAATTCATTTGAAATGCAAGGAATGAACACTTTCTTCGGTAACTTCATGACCGAAACTTACCCCTTCACGGATCCCGAGCAACAGTCATAACTCATGACCTATACTCAGTCACCAACTTTTCCAGATATGCCAGATAATACTGATGAATCTCATATATGGTCACTGTACTTCGACAGGTCCAAATCCAAATAAGGAGCCGGTGCAAGATGTGTACTCATTGACCCCGCAGGTAATAAGACTCTCATTGCCTGTCGATTGGAGTTCGAGTGTACTAACAACACCACTGAATACAAGGCACTTTTGCAAGGACTCAAGAATGATGTATATATGGATGTAAGAAATTTAATGGTATTTGGTGATTTAGAAATCATGGTTAGGAAGGTAATAAATTCCATGCATTGCCTATCACCACATATGAAAAATTACCAAACTGAGGTATGGAATCTAATGCAAAATTTTCAGCATTTAATATAAATTCCATTCCTAGATTAAGTAATTTTGAGGCTAACCTATTGGCTAATGTCACTTCTAAACTTTTTCCCGCAGAAGGTCTTTCTCTGAATGAATTTTCGATTGAATTATTGTTCAAGTCGTCGATCCCGGATAACATCACCAATTGGAGAGTGTTTGATGATGATCAACAGATCATTAACTTCTTGCATATGGAGGACACTTTCCAAGGTGCAATCATTGATGAAGGCACTCACGATGAAAACCTCTACAACTTCACAGTAATATCAGATCCTAGATCTCCTGAATCGACGTTTGATATGATAAATTCTATTCCCAGATCTGCTGTAAAACTAGAAAAGTTTTATGATTTACATGATAAATTTAGAGGTTCAGTCAATTGTAAAACGACCAGTTCTTCCTTGACTTATGAAATGATAAATCTAGGGACTAAAGATAATCCGCAAAATATCAATTTGGGAATGGGGTTCTTCGAACAAGAACAAATGGCCTTTATAAAACTGTTTAAAGAATTCAAGGACATTTTTTCCTGGACATACGATGATCTAAAAACATTTGATCCTAATATAATACAACATGTCATCCCCATGAAACCACAAACTCAGCCTTTTCAACATAAATTAAGAAAAATGCACCCCAAATTAGAATTGACTGTCAAGAAAGAACTAAATAAATTACTAAATGAAAAGATAATTTTTCCAGTGAGACACACACAATGGGTGTCTAATCTAGTTCATATAAGGAAGAAAAGAGGTGAAATTCGACTTTTTGTCGATTTTCGTAACTTGAACCGAGTGTCTGATAAAGAAAATGATCTCGCTCCTCCAATGGAACAAATTATTCAGAAGGTATTTGGTTCTGAAAGACTGTCACTGTTAGATGGTTTTTCGGGATACAACCAGGTCCTCATGTCTCCAGCAGACCAGTTAATAACCACTTTTTGTACCCCCTAGGGCACTTATGCCTACAGGAAGATGCCTTTTGGACTCATAAATGTTGGGGCCACTTTCTAGAGAGCAATGGACATTTCTTTTTGTGGCCTCATAAACCAATTAGTAGTGGTCTATCTTGATGGTGTTACCGTTTTCTCCAAAAACAAGAAAGATCACATGTCTCACCTTAGGACTGTTCTAGAACGATGTCGCAAGTATGGCATATCTCTCAACCCTAAGAAGTCAGTCTTTGCGGTCGAACAAGGAAAATTTCTCAGGTTCATAGTATCAAGTGACGA
>JASDQU010258169.1:0-15731 GCA_032191745.1 Picea mariana | reverse complement strand
ACTGGTAATGGTGGCCCCCGCTCAAGGAGGAGTCGCCCACACCTTTCACAACATGGTGGTTGGTAGCAGCGAACCACTTCCTCATCCTGACCCCATCTTTGCAACTCCCAACTCTCCCAACCCCATGGAAACTAAACTGACAAAGGAGGATATGAAAAGCTCAGAATCAACCCCAACTCAGAACAAACCAGACTCGAATGCCAAGAAGAAAATTCCAATGACCTGTATCCCACAATCAAAGGAAATCCCCCAATATGAAATCTAGTCTCCTCTCCTAGGTCAAGATATCCAATACATGTAATATCACGCCCTCATTTGCAAATTCATGGGCCTTTGGCCATCAGAAAAAAGCGCTCTTATGGTGGATCAAAACCCGATGGAAGCCAAAAGGGGACGTCTCCTTCAATTTGGGTTCCAAGGACTTCTTTACTACAATCTTCAACCTATTTGAAGACCAAGAACGAATATTCCAAGGCAACCCATATTTCTTTAACTCAGTTGGCCTATACATGTGCATATGGAAAGAAAAATTTAGCCCAGAAAAGGAATATTTCACCACTGCTCCAGTCTGGATCAGGCTATATTCACTTCTACAAGAGTACTGGTGTCCAAAAATTCTAGAAGGTATTGGAAACACTCTAGGATCCTTTGTATGGATAGCAGAAGCCACCCTTCAAGGTCGTTATACTTCATATGCCTAGATCTGTGTTTACCTGAATGTCTCTAAAGTTATGCCAACCTCAATCTGTTGCAGATACATGGATGTGGATTGGCTCCAGACCTTAGACTATGAGCACATTTCCTTCCGGTGTAGAAAATTTCATGCTCACAGACACCTTTTTAGAGATTGTCCTCTAAACAAGCAACCAGATCCCCCCAAATCTCAATATGAAAAGGATGATGTGGGATTTGAAAAAGTCCTAGCAAAACACAAGGCCCAAAAGAAATCTCCCACCCAACCTAATCCCAAATGCCCACGCACAAACAATAGCTTCAAATCACTAGCGAATCTCCCTAAGCAAGAAACCCCCAATCTCATTCCTTTAGCTGAGACCTAGACAAATCCCTCTCCTTGTCAAGACAAGAACCCTTATGCTCTGCAAGTTCCCATTACCCCAATATCGGCCCATAAGAAACAGGACCAAGATGCTTCTATGATTCCAACTAATTCCTCGAACATGGATCTGGACGATCTAGAAGACATGGACCTAGAGGATCTCAACCTGCAAGGCATAGCGGCTGCATGTGAAAGGAAAGAAGAACATTCAATACCAGACCAACAAATCAGGCTACTGCAAAGCACTCTTATAAAACCAATAAATAAGGAGAAAGGGACATCCACTCAAAAAGGTAATCACTCTTCCTCTTCTTCTCTTGGAATCAAGAATTCTACAAGAAAATAAATTATCAAAATTTCGAAAGATGACAAGAAAATAGGACGACCCTCCAACAAGCAATTGTTACAAGAATTAAGAGAACTTCTTCTAAATTCGGAAGGAATCAAGAGTATGGAGGAGAAATTCTCATCCCAACCCAACCTTCTCAATGAAAGTTATCTCCTTGAATATAAGAGGCTTCAATAGCCCAAGAAAACAAAGAAGTTTGAAGATCTTGATTGATGATGAAAACCCTCTATCATAATGATACAAGAAACAAAATGCAACTCCATAACCATGGAAAAACTAGTCACCAAGTATTGGAAAGGATACCAAGCTATAGCAGTAGACATCGAGGGGGAATCAAGTGGACTAGCCATCCCCTAGAACCCCAATGAAATCGTTTTATCTCATTTCTTTATAACATGTCACACCATCTCAGAGAAATTCCAGCCCATAGGATCTTAGCAAACTGGATACATCACCAATGTCTACGGACCGCAAACCCCTCAGGAAAAATTATCCTTTCTTTAGATCCTTTACCACTTAAATCCCCTCATTGAATCACAACCCTGGCTCATAGGGGGAGACTTCAATATCATAACATCCCTCTCAGAAAAATGTGGAGGTCTCAATCGTCTAGACCAGGATTCAACTAGATTCAAAGAAACCATTAGTGACCTCGACCTAGTGGATTGGGAAACCACCAATGGAATATTTACTTGGAACAATCACCGCACGTGCCTGCACCAAAGAACTTCCCATATTGATTGTTTTCTTATTTCCAAATCCCTTCTAAAAAATTATGCGATTAAAGCCTCCATTCTTCCCTTCCATGGCTCGGACCATTGACCCATTATCCTCCACAACGACATTCAAGCTATCCCCAAAAATTGCCCCTTCCGCTTTGAATCCTTCTGGCTGACTAATCCTTCCTTCCACTTTAACCTTGCGTCTTGGTGGCAGGTTGCGGTAGTCAACTCAGACTCCTCAATGTTTAAGTTCCAACAACACATTAAGAACCTGAAACATCAAATAAAGTCTTGGAATCAAGCAGAGTTTGGAAATATCTTTAAAGCTAAAAAGCAACTTCAAGAAAGTATGAAACAAACTCAGCAACTGATGATCACTTCAAGTCATTCCCAAGAGCTTGTAGAGGAAGAAGCATCTCTCATGGCCCAAATAGTAACCATAGAGAAGCAAGAAGAAATTATTTGGAGATAGAAATCAAGAGTCCTCTGGCTAATGGAAGGTGAGAGAAATTCAAAGTTTTTCCACAATTTGATGATTCGACAAAGACATAATAATAGAATTATCTCATTGAGAGACAACCAAGGTAACAAAGTAAGTAATCACCAAGACATTCAATTAGAACTTATCCAATATTACAACTCTCTAATGTAAGAACCTCGGCCAAATATGATAGGAGCAATCAGAAAGATAACTCATCACATCCCAAAAATCCTCAACAAATATCATAATGAAGCCCTGATGAGGAAAATTACCATGGAATAGATGGAACAAGTGATTTTGGAAATTCCCAAAGGAAAATCACCTAGCCCTGATGGATTTGCAGTGGACTTCTATCAAGCTTACTGATCGGTAATAAAGAATGAAGTTCTTGAAGTGGCAGAAAACTCCTGAAAATTTCAAAAAGTCATCTCCCTCAATTCTACCTTTCTCACTCTCATCCCTAAAGAAGACAAAGTAGAAAACCCCAACAAATTCCGCCCGATATCCCTCTGCAATGTTATCTACAAGCTCATCTCCAAAATAATTGTTAATAGACTAAAACCCCTCCTCCCTTCCCTAATCTCCCCATAGCAGACAAGTTTTGTAGAAGGCAGACAAATCTTGGATATCATAATCCTAACTCATGAATTAATCCAATCCCTCCACACCTCCAAGAAACTAGGTATGCTTATTAAACTATATCTTTCTAAAGCTTATGATAGTTTGAGTTGGAACTATATATTTAGCATCTTGGATGCCTTCGACTTCGGTAAGAACTAGATTTTGTGGATAAAATTCATGATCTTATTTTCTATCCTGGTAAACAGACCCCCCTCCCTGACTTTCTCCCCATCAAGATGCATTTGTCAGGGGGAACCTCTCTCACCCTTCCTCTTCATCTTGATGGCAAAGGGTTTGGGTAGGGCTATTAAGGCAGAAGTGGTGCAAGGGAATTGGAAGGGACTATCTCCTCACGGGGAAGAATCACTTGCCACACATCAACAATTTGTGGACAACACAATGTTAATGGCTACTCCAACAGTAAAATAAGCCCGTACAATAAAGCAAGTTCTTCACGACTTCTCAAACACTTCAGGTATGTTCATCAATGAAGAAAAGTCCCAACTCTTCTTCTTTAAAAACCCCCATCCTATACAATGCCACTTAACATGAATCTTAGGCTTTCAACGATGCAAGTTTCCCTCCAAATATCTGGGAGTCCCCCTAACTGAGAACTCCTTAAAGAAGAAATATTTGGAAGACCTTCTTGAAAGTATGGAAAATAAAACTGGATAACTAGGCCTTTCACTCTCTCAACATTGCAAACAGACTCATTCTCATCAAGTCTGTCCTCCAAGCGATGCCTATATACCATCTCTTAGTAATAGCAACCCCAAAATATATCCTCAAAGTTATTTATAACCTTCATAGAGATTTCCTATGGGGGAGTTCTAAGAACAAAAATAAATGGGCTTTAATGGCATGGGAAATTGTTTTTCTTCCTAAATATAAAGGCGGTCTTAGTCCGAGGGATCCAAAAACTCTTAGCCAAACCCTTGGTGCCAAGATCTGGTGGTGTTGGATAACCAAACCCTAGATAGAATGGGAAATCTTCTAGAAAATAAAATATTCCCAAAATCAGCAAGTGAGTCAGATTATCAGAATGAATAATGCCCCCACGGGTTCTAGCCTATGGAACTTAGCCTGTCATAATTGACACTTAATCCAGGAAAAATGCTTTTGGGAAATAAAAAACGATAAAGATTCTCTTTTCTGGGAGGACGCATGGCAACAACTCCCTAGATGGACCAACCAACTATCTCTTCTCAGTCTGCAATTAGAAACAACAAAATAGAACACGATTAAGGTGGCGCACTACTGGTCAACATAAACAAACCCTAGCCATTGGGGACAATGGCTCCCCCCTCATCAATGGACTGGAGCGATAGGCCATAACACTTTAGAAGGTTTTCTAGCGAACCTCAACAAAAGGAAGATAATATGCTCTGAACATTTAGACTACCTAAGATGGGGCACATCTACTACATGAACCTTCTCAACCAAAGAATATTATGCAATAGAAGCCAAGCACTTAAAGCTCCCACAAGCTCCCATCTAGAACAAGATCTGGAACCAAAACCTTTGGCCAAAAGTCTTGACCTTCCTTTGGTTGCTTACTCATAATAAAGCCCTTACCTGGAATAATCTTTGTAAAAAGGGCTTCTCAGGTCTCTCTTGATGTCCTCTCTATTTGTCGCAAGAGGAGACAATAGAGCATCTCTTCAACACTTATCACTATACATAAGACCTACAGACCTTCATGGACGTTCTCTTCTGCCGCTCAGGATGCATCAGACACTCTATCCGAGCTACTTTAGAACTATGGCCATCTTCTATTACTCAGAACCCTATAGCTAATAGAGCCTGGAACCTTTTACCTGGATTTCTTACTTGGGAATCCTAGAAAGAGAGAAATCGTAGACTCCTCTCCCACCTGTAGATTTTTAAAACAAGGTCATCAACTCATTCCAAGAAACTATCTTGGCTCAACCCTGGAAGAAAGAGGACTGGAAAGCTAACCCTTATGAGTTCTCTATCTTCCAAGCCCTCAACCTCAAAGCCAACCTAACTCCCTTAAGCCAAATCTTTGTCCCCTCCCATCCAGCTTCGATTTCCCTATGGAATCCCCCTCCATAGAGGTTCATCAAGATTAACTTTGATGGGGCCTCTAAAGGTAACCCAGGTCTTGCAGGGTATGATGGAGTCTTTGGAAACAACCGAGGAAACATTTTGAGAACTTATGGAGGAAATATGGGGGTAAACACCAACAACTCAGCGAAACCTCAAGATCTGGAAGAAGGTATTCATATAACCTCGGCTCAGGGTTTCACCAAGCTCATCGCAGAAGGAGACTTCCAGATAATCATCAACACGCTTAAGAGTCCGCAACATGGATCTCCATTCTCAAAAAAATCCAAAAGTTGGAGATTGGAATCCATTTTGGAGACCATTCAACAAACTCTCGCCTTAATTTTGGTGATCATTCCCAGCCATGTTTTCCTCTCAACCAACAAGTTGGTGGACTAGCTAGCAAACAGAAGCCTAAGAACAACAAAAGACGCGTGGGACAAGCCTTAGAACCCCTATGAGGCTGAAGCTTTTTCCTTGTCTTGCTCTACAATTTCAAGAAAGGACTATCAACCCCAGTAACATGAGCATGGGAGTACACCAAGAGAGAGGCCATATCCCCAAGAAGCAAGTGGGATCATCAACACAAAGACCCCCCTGGAGGCAGACATTGAGTGCGTGAAGGGACATCTAGACAATTACCTATCTTTGGAGATGAGGGACCCAACTCAGAAAGAGGATTATAGATAGGTAGGTGAAGGAGACAACCCTTCCTTCCACATCAATGATCAAACCCGAGTAGGTACTCAGCCTCAACAAACTTGGAAGGCAAGCTACCCTGAAACTGTAGACCTAAGAATATTAACAAGCTCCATGGGGTTACCAACAATAATGATGAATCAATCTTCCTCAGATGGGGTGTTTGGGAAGAGAGCAGAAGGGAGAACTCCCCTCGAGACAAATAGGAGGAATAATAATGGCAAAGCCACCCATTACAAAGATCTCGCTTCACAAACCTCACCTCTAGCGTTTGGACAACACCAACTTTTACGAGCTCCTGAGTGATCAGATGATGGTAGCCAAAGGGACAACAATCACAGTCGTCGGTTTAACCACAATGCCAATAGATGACATGATCCCTCCATTGGCAGACAACTACAACATTTAAAGCATTTTGCTCCTCTCAAGATGTAGGGAAGGGTAGACCATGTGGCCTCCCATGAGTTTTCATGCCAGTTAAGTCAAGTGGACGAGGAACAGTGCCATGTGGACTCATCTAACTTCTTCTCCACTCCATCTAGCACCCAATGACAAGACCCTAGCGCTGACACTTCATATCAGTAGTTAATAAAGGGGCTCCCCCTCTCCCCCCCGAGGTAGCTAAGGTCAACAAACAGGGGATCTCCCATGAGTCCTTGGATCTTGGAGGGATTCTGAAGAACAACCAACAAGGACGCGGGGATGTAGCTCTAAATGAGAGTTATGAGACGTCCTCTCGCCGCCTAGACTCATTCTTGCCTCCATGATATGCCCCTCTATGACGATCTTTGCATACCAAATGAGGAATGAGACCCTTAGCTACTTATTGATGCCTGCTCGACAACTCGAGAATTTGGTTCTGGACCTCAGGTCCCACTCCTTTGATAGCAAGTGGCCTTCTTTTCCCCCTCTCTCCACCTTGTATCATCCTTCATTACGTGCCCTCATTCATGACACCATGGCTCCTAGGAATGGTTATTCTTCTAGCTACAGATGTGAAGCCAGAAACCCAGGGGATTCCTCTCGAGGCGTCAAGAAGAGGGTCGTCCTGACTCAAGAGTTCAACAAGAGGCATACAATGTGGCTAGAAATTATGAAGCAAATACTCGTCAAGGATTCCAGAGAGCTATGGAGGAAGTGGAAGACACAGTTAGTTTAGAGAGGGAAATGACTACTGACTCTGAAGTAGCTGAGACCAATATTCATTGGGTCACAGATGTTGGACATACAAGAGGTCATGACACCCGTTATTGGAGGATTGTTGAATTATACTGGCACATTAAGACCTTTTATGGGGAAAATGCTCCAAACAAGGGGAGACGCCCAAAATATTGTCCATCTTCAGCTCGATTGTCTCCATATGATGGTGAGAGATATCCTCACTTGTCTCCTGCCGACTCACTAGAATATGCCACCTCCCCCAATAGTTTGTTATCAACAATTAGGGCTCAATGAAGATCAACTAGTAAATCCTCTGGCCTCCTCGGCAGGGCCCTTGACCCTTTGAAGTTGGGTACCAAACTAAGTTTTTTGTATAATGATAGTTAACAATAGACCTAGGCTTGAAATTTATCAAACACGTTATCACACAACATAACAAATTACAAAATCCATATTATGACGAACTGCATTTTCAACAACAAATAACATACCATATATGAAAAGTTCATAACAAATAACATACCATATATGGAAAGTTCATAACAAGTAGTTCACCTTAAAACAATGAGATTGACACCCCACTATGAAATCCTCGTGAAACATTACAAAATATCCGTTCTCTCAATATTCTAAAATATGTACATTGCAAAATGTTTCAACAAGTCCTAGCTTATGTGTACATTGGAAAATGTTTGAGTAAAGCATGACTGATGCATTAGAGGTGTAGGATATCAAATAAAAGTGGTTATCAAATAAATAAAGAGTGAACTACTTTGTAAGGCATTGTAAATTTTAAAAATGATTAAACTTATAAAAATTGAACACATGAAAATAGATGCCAACCATGATGCACATTATTCAGTGTGAATTTTTTTGGAAACATTGCTACTATGAAAATTGATAGACTAAATGATTTTTCAAATAAACTTTTTCCGAAATATCTTGTTGAAGTGGAAATGAATTTAGACCAGTGTACACAAATTGGAGACCTGTATTGCACATTGTTGGTAATGGAACAAGTGAGATAACCATGTAGTGGCTACTCGCTGCCACTCCGTATGAAGTCGTTGAGACTAGCGACCACGTATGAAGTAGTTAATTGTATGATAAATAAAGTCGTTAATTATATCATAAATATGGTCTTATATGAAATGTTATAAATTTATTCATCGTTGTCATTATGTTTTGTTTTCAATGTAAGTAATTAGCACAGTCACATAATTGTGGTTGATCAACGTCGAAAGACTGATAAGGTGAAAAGAATCCTTAAAAGAATATATTAAATTTTATTATTGATTAACAAATAAACGGTTGAGCTTCATTTATCTTGTGTTAATATTTTAATTTTTGTTAATCACTTAGGTGGCAATCACTGAGCTATCAAAGTAATTTTTAAATATGATAAGGTAAATGTAAAAAAGTAAACACATAAACGGATGTCTTTATAATAGCTAGGAAGTTAATGATTGAAATCACAGCCATTTATTTTGTGTGACCACTAAGAATATTCCAGCCATATTTAATCTTGTCTATAGAAAACTTATTAAACACTAAACCCCTATTAAATCTGCCCATTATCAATAGATATAAGCTTTTCGGTATAATTATTTTTTAATAAAGTAAATTAGTTCGTCGCAGGTTAAATCTACATTATCAATTCCTTTATAAATAAAAATAATGAACAAAGGAAGGACAATGGGTTAATACTAAGCCCTTGCACGGATCCTTTGTTGTTAATATGGAAGATTGTCTACAGGTCAAACACGTGCAATGTGAGCCTTCCAAATGGACGAATCATAAATATTTATAAATTTGTTTAATAAAATTATTTTTTGCATTTGACAAATAGATAAAATTAAGACTTATCAAGATGTTTTGACTAATAAGAATATCAAAAGGGGTAAATAAAAAATTTCAAAAAAGATTTTCTATTTTTTGAAAATGAAATTTACTACATGATTTAAAAAAACTTTGACAAAAATTAAAATTTCTGAAAATAAAATTTAATACATGATTTTAAAAAATTTTGACAAAAATTAAAATTTCATATTAAAATTATGCAAAATGCACCAGTTTATTAAATAAAACGTACCTACTAATACTTGATCAACATACCTTGACCACAAGGTGAAAGCTATAGTCCCCGCCTTCGCTGGAGGCAGGGACTAATAATATATATACCTCTTTATAGCTATAAGGGTCAACATTGTTGACTATATTTTAAATTTAATTAAAAAAAATAGTTGAAAATTGTAATAAATAGTTACTAATATTTTTTTTGACTATATTCTAAATTTAATTAAAAAAAAATAGTTGAAAATTGTAATAAATAGTTACTAATATTTTATAAAAAAGAAATTAAAGCCTTTCAAACAAACAAATGTTCAAAAGAAAATATCTAATTTTCATTTTCTATTATAAAAAAGATAAAAACACTAACTACCTTGAGTTTGTGCAAAAGGGGGTTAGAGAATTTGATCACAAGAAAATATTTAATTTTCATTTTCTATTATAAAAAAGATAAAAACACTAACTACCTTGAGTTTGTGCAAAAGGGGGTTAGAGAATTTGATCACATTGAGTTTTTTTCTTCTCTTTTTCTTATAAAATAAAATTGTGTGTTTTTCAATAACTTTAAGTAGGACAATTATTGATACAGTTTTGAGAAATTTGCAATACCTCTAATCACAAAGAATAAATTTATTGTAACAAATAAAATATATTGTAAATTTTGTAATATTCAAATGATGCCTTATTGGTGTACTTGGCACTCTCAATCCCCATCCTTTATAACTATAATTTTTGGTGCCATGGTGCTCCTTAAGAAAAGATGGCATTGCTTATAGTATATTGTTAACTAATCTAAAAAAATGTAATTAAATGTAATTAGTAGTTACCAATTTTTTTTATGAGAAGGAATTAAAACCTTTAAAACAAATGTCAAAAAAAGATATATAATTTTACTTTTCCATCATAAAAAGGAATAAAAATATCAATGACCTTGAATTTGTGCCAAAGAGAGTAAGAATTTGACGAAGTTGAGAGTTTTTCCTCTCCATTTCTTATAAAATTCTAATGTGTGTTTTTTAAACCGTAACTGAAAAATATTTGATTATAAAAATAGTCGTAGCATGACTAACATTAGTCGTACAAATATTGTCGATTGGGAATCTTCTATATTTCCAACCTCCCTTCACAGAATAAGGGGGAGAGAAATCAAATTTTCCTACAAGGGAATTTCACACCAGTTTCCTGAGTACATGGATAGATTCTCACAAATTGATTATAGAGTGAAATATAGAAAAATAACATAATTTTTTTTTTGTTTGTTAATTTGTTCGGGCCTGCTGGTTGGGGGATTAACCTGTGGCTTGAGAAATCACGACTCAGGGGCATCTAAGCCGTCAAAATCACCCGAGGATCGCACCCGGCCTGAGCCACACCAACCCTTAACATGGTTGGATTTTTTGTCCCCGTAGGTTTCAAACCAGTGACTTTAACAACACGGAGTGGCTTAACAACACACTCCGTCACCGACTGTCCTACACCTCGGGGACATAAACATAACATAATTATCTTAGGAGAAAGTCAATAATTTTTTGACGTCCCAAGATAATATTTGTTTTTACCTCATAAGCTATCCAGTCCCAATTGGATTTCCTTTCCTTTGTAAGAGGAGGGGAGGGATTTGGAGCCTTTTTTTGGACTTCAACAGAGGAGAAGGATTTAGAGGACTCGGGATGGACCTACACTTTAGGGTCCACCTCTTTTTCCTCTTCTCGACCTAAGTCCTTTTCTTCCTCCTTTGTTTCCCTTGCTTCCTTTTCTTCCTCCTATAATGCCCATGCCTCTTCTTCATTTTCCTCTTTTTTTTTTTTTGCTTCCTTCTCTTCTTCTTGGGCATTAGCCACTCGATCTTTGGGGTATGGTTTTGTACTATTACCAAGATGAGTTGGTCCAAAGTTGAGATCTATTGTCTATTCCTCTTCGACTTCCTTCTCTGTCTCTTTAGGATTTACTTAGCCATCTAAGTTCCCAATAACTTCAAATTTATTATTGCTTGATGTGGGTGGGCCCTCTCATGTTGGCTTCGAGAGAGGTGGCTCCTTACATTGAGAATTTATGTGCTTACTTGGAACCATCTTGTACTCTAGTTTCTTTATTGACTGTTGTTTTATAGATGACTGCTCTTCTTGGAGTTTTGGATAGTTTTTAACAAAATGTCCATAAGCATGGCATACTATGCACTTTAATGGGATCTCTTCATAATCTAATGCTTGGTGGCGACTCTACCCATCTAGATTGATTTGCAATTTTTTTGGAAGTCCCTTCTCCAAATCTACCTCCACACATATTCTCGCACAAGAATAAAGATTTCCTTTTGGTTTTTCTTAGTCAATGTAACAACCCAATTTGTTTCCAATATCTCTGAGGGAGCTCTCATCCTAGAAAATTAGTAAGATATGTTGTAATTTAACCCACAATAGGGCTATTGTAATCTCATTTTCTGGATTGAAGTCAAGGGTCCATGGGGATAGATACATTCCATGGCTCCCATAAAGTATGGACTAGATTTAAAAAGAGAAAGACATAATAACCACAACAAGAGGCAAATGATGTTACTTGACCATTGATCTTGGGGGGTCATTGCTCTTATACCTAGTTTTCCACCTCTTTTGGGTTGGACCAGAGGCTTGTAAACTTTTCAACCAAATCACACTCAAATAGAATGAGGGTTTTCCTTCTTGGCTTCGAAGATGAGAGATCCAGTCGGGGGATGGAATCCAATTTTTTTACAAATTGTTGTTGTTGAGGATGATTTCATTTATTAGGATTCAGGGATTGAACCAGAGATTTAAACATCTCCGTCTCCCTGAATGCATCTCTTATATTCTCTTACAACCTTTATCTCTAACAATTAGTGGTGGCAACACATTCCTCTAGCGACTAGGACAACCCCATGTAGTTCCCTCCATACCAATGACCTCAAGCATAACACCTAGTGAGGCAACAACCTCCTTACTAGTGTGTCTAGGGTGATTTGGATTTGACAAAGACATGCTTCAATGGATATGGTCCACTAAAATCCCATGCCCATGAATATTGTACCCACAACTTGCTTATCTCCAGCTCAAGAATGTTTGAGGCGACCATAGTTTGATCTCTATTTCAGGTAGTGATTAGAGTAAAACCTAGGCATAGAAGATCACTCTTCTACTCATATTCCTTCTTCCAAAACTTTGGTTTTAGAGGAATACCCATTGTGTGTTTTTCAATAACTACAAGCAAGACAATTATTGACATGATTTTGAGAAATTCATAGTACCTCCTAATAACAAACAATAAACCTAGTATAACAAAGAAAATATGATGTAAATTCTATAATCTTCAATTGACATGTTATTGACATTCCTAGGCACCATCAATAACCCATCCTTTATAACCATAATTATTGGTGCCATAGTGCTCCTTAATAAAGGGTGATTTTTTTTTTTCCAGGTTACAAAGCCCAGGGAAAACCCTCGAGTACTTCCCCTAATTTTGAGGATGGTACCCAGGGTAAACCCTAGAATCTTCAAGGCACAAGGCTAGTCAACAACAAGGCTCTAAGCCATTGCAACAATATACTCATTATGAGCTCAACATGTCACTTGTGGGAATTGAACCCGTGTGGGGACAATAATAATCATTCCTCCCAACCACCCGAGCTAAACCCAATTGACATTAAAGGGTGGACATTGCTTAAAGTAGATTCTTATATTGGTTGAACATTGTAATTACTAGTTACCGATACTTCACGACAAGGGACTAAAGCCCCTAAAACAAATGGTCAAAGGAAGATATATAATCTTCATTTCTCATCATAAAAAGGGATGTAATTACCAATGACCTTGAATTTGTGCAAAAGAGGGTTAGGCTCTTACCACATTGAGAGTATTTCCTCTCCATTTCTTATAAAATTCTTGTTTTTGTTTTCCAATAACTTTAAGTAAGAAAATTATCGACACAATTTTGAGAAATCGACAATGCCTCCTAATAACAAAGAATAAACCTAGTAAAACAAACCAAATACAATGTAAATTCTCTACTATTCAAATGACACCTTATTGGTTTACATCGATCCCCCATCCTTTGTGTTGTGGCCGCAACAACCCCCCTTTACTTTTGCTTTTACAAGCGAAAGAAAAGCGCGCCCCCCCCCCCTACTAAAATTTCAATCTTATTGCCTAATTCTCTACCGCTTGAGCCTAATGTTATGTCTTTGCCTACTTTGAGGGAGTTGGGGGGTTTATCTTGTTCGATGATTATTTTGATGGGTGCTGATTATTCCTTTCGATCTGATGATTTCAAATGTATTCATTATGCTTATTGACCTATGATGTTTCATTGACATTTGTTTTCGGACTATTCGTTGATTCTGAAGTGTTTGATGATTCTATGTGGTTGTAAGGTTTAATGTTCTATTGCATGTCTTGGATAAGGTTGTGGCTAATTATTTGTTGATTGACTAATTTAAATTATGCATCCTCTTGTTGACATGTTATGCTTCGTGACTTCATATTTATGCTCTCACATATGGATTCTACTCTTTTTCTTCAAATTAGCTTATGTAATCTTATGATACTCATATACAATCACCATATTATTGTTGAATAAATCTAACACTCTCTAATAAATTGGTTTAATGATAGATAATATATTCTTTATTGTATTGGCTAGTCCTCTTTTGATTGCATGGCTGATATCTTTCT
Organism: Picea mariana; assembly: GCA_032191745.1. Classification (NCBI taxonomy): domain Eukaryota; kingdom Viridiplantae; phylum Streptophyta; class Pinopsida; order Pinales; family Pinaceae; genus Picea; species Picea mariana. The sequence continues at coordinate 1,822 of JASDQU010258169.1, read as the reverse complement.
TATTGTTTTGTAAGAGCAAGTGTGTAAGGACACTTTGTTCGCATAGCCGCTCCAACCTTGAGAGGCCTATGGGGAAATTTGTTCATCCTTTTCTAGAATCTTGACTTTATTCCTTACCGAGCTTCCCATTTTCTTATTTCCATGAGGTCCTAAGCTTCTAAGGTTGTTGGATCCACCTTCACTGCAGACTTGTTCCTGAGCCTCTTCGGATTGATCTCTACTGGATTCTTCTTTTTGCCTTTCCTCTCTCCCGAAAACTAGGCCCAAGGTCTATTGGGTTTTCTCCTTCTTTTCCTCTATTATTTCCTTTAACCAAATCTCATAGTTGGATTATGATCGTCAAGAGCTTTCCAATCACTATAACCATACTTAAATCCGAGTTCCATATTGAAATTTATGGCTTCCCAAAGTTTCCTAAGCCAAAACTCACCTTTTCCACCTCACTGCCATGTGGTTCACTCTCACTTGTTTCATCTGACTTGGTGTTGATGCATGGTGCTGATGTGGCATACACCACATGCCCTGGTCATCGTTAGGATTTGTCTTGATTCTTCTTCCCAGCCTTTCGATCACATACTCTGACAACGACGTCAAAGCTTAATCATCCCTGGCATTCACACTCTTCATTGTCAGAGTCCTTCTCCATTAGAGTACACCTACTCCTAATATCATAAATCACTCTGACGACCCTCCCCCAATGAATGGTTGGGATTGCATTTCACTCGCTACTCGATTAACGACCTTCATTCGTTCTCAGAGTTGATGGCCTTACATCTACAATACCCACAATGCAAAGATTTATTTTTGTTCCTCAATTAGAAAATGTTCCTTCGTTGCCTCCGATCGAATCCTTGTCTTCTTCTTTCACACAAAAATGTTGTTCGAATCTAAATTCTTTGGTGAATTATGCAGGCTCTTTTGAAGCTAAGCCCCTTTTCCTTCCAAGCAACCAACATCAGGACCACACAATTATTACTTTTCAAAGTTTCACAAGCTTAAACCTCGAGCAGATTGCCAAAGCGAAACTATCCCAAGTTATCGATCTATTCCCTGAGTGAACGGTCAGATCTTTTTTGTACAACAATATTTGGGTTACAACTTTGGATGGCCATAGTTAACAATTTGAACGGTCTCCTTCAGACTTGAAATGAATTTTAATCGTGACCGTTGATCTTCACTGAAAGGACAATCCAAATATTTTGTATGTAAAATGAATCTTTGGGGGAATATTCTTTGATACCCCTTGTCGATACCATGAAACCCCATAAGACTTCTAGACATCGAATAATCAGCTACAAATGCACGTCATCACCCCTTTTTCTAGCTTTCACCTTTGACACAAAAATCGAAGAAAGAATATTCTTCGATTATTTTCTTCGATCCCTTTTCACCGACACATTAGAGAAGACTGCGAAACAACTCCCCTGATGGACGATATAGATTTCTCCATATCTATTGAACGACTATATCTCGCTCTCAGAGTTAATACATCGGGATGGGAATTGAACAGGAGATAGGAAGACTCCGATGCAAAGTTCAAAACACACACTCTACCATTTTCGAGGTCTGATGGACAATTGACCATAACTGTTGATCTGGTGGGTTTTCTCTTTTGTAGGTTCAAGAATTAATGGTCCAAATTAACTCACGAGCCTCATCAATGGCTATTGAGTGAGAAATTTTAAACAACCATAAATTTTTCTACAAATGTCGGAATGAGGCCTGTGATACCTCATTGGAAAGGTATCGGGAAGAGGAACACAATGGTATGGGTCTCTAGACTGAACAACTGATATATGACATCATAAAATATAGAAAATCG